>RJWM01000025.1:0-180397 GCA_004363535.1 Dasyprocta punctata | reverse complement strand
CTTGTCTAGTAAAATTTTAAGAGGGAGGAAGTAAAACATACCTGGATGAAAAGAAACTAAGGAAGACCATTACCCCTAAAAGAAATGCTAAAAAGTGTCCTTCAGAATGAAACAGAAGTCTGACAGTTACTTGAAGACATAAAGAGTTGTCAGATAAGGATTTCCAATAATGAGAGATACATGAGCCACTATAAGAGCTTGTATTATTCTAATCATGCTTTGTAATTCTGTTTATTTTTTATGATTAAAAAAACAAATAAAAACAGTTGTTATTCTATGAGTCTGGAAACATTATATCTGACATTAATAACAGAATTGGGTGGGGATGGAGCTGTTTTAAAGGCAAATTGGTAAAAATTCAAATTAAATTATAATTTTAATGCATTAAATAAAATCTCCATGATAATTATAAAGAAACCATGTATGGAATACTATATGAAGTAATGAAGTTAAAGGTAAGGATTTGGAATCAGCTCTACCATTTTCCAGTCTTGTAGCTCTCGGTTGGCCACTTAACTTTAGTTTCTTTGTTAATAAAACAGGATTAATACCATTAGCCCTGCCTACCTCACAGAATCAGAGTGAGGATCAAGGGCTCTTACATAAGTAAAATGCTTGGTAAACTGTGACTTTCAATTGGGAATTTGGGTGATTGATTAAAAAATATGCTGTATTTGAATTACCACTGTACTACTAGAATCTGCTATTCCAGTGTCTATAATATCTGTGCTCATTCTCCCCACTCTCTTTATATATACAGAGGATGATGTGTAAGCCTGATCTTTCCTGTTCAATACTACAGATAATGCTTCATAACAGGAAATATCCCACTGTTCTAAATTATTAACTACATATTCAGTTTTTAATTAGATGGATGTAACAGTAGTAACTCAGGAGTTTCCACATGTAAGTATTAATCATTTCTGAAGATCTCTCTTAAAAAGAAGACAAAGCATCCACTGAAATCTCTCTTGGTTCCAGCCACTGACAAAACTATATGATACTGGAGTGTATTTTAGAACCACTATTTTCCACCAAGGAGTCATGTGAATCAAGTGGGATGCAATTAGTTTTTTAGAAGACTCATAAAAGATCAATTACAAATCATAGTACTAGATAAAGGTCGTAAATGGTCAAAAACTCAACATGGGCATACTTATGGTTATTCCCTGACTTGGCTATGCTTTCTTGAGTCCAGGATGAAATAGATGTTACCAGACCTGGGAGAGCCTACAGGGCGGTACGGTCCTCATGAAGCTGCCCTTAAAACTCTACCCAGGACTTAACATATTCAAATACCCAAGGTAGCTGGGGCAAGGTGGCACACGCCTGTAATCGCAGGACTTGGAAGCTGAGGTAGGAGTAACACCACAGTTTGAAGCCAGCATAGGCTACATAGTGAGTTCAAGGCCAACCTGGATGGCGTAGTGAGACTCTATCTCACAAACAAAACAAAACAAAACAAAACAAAACAAAACAATAAAGAGGTCACTATGATTGACTAAATTCAGAAGTATAATTAGAACAGCTGTAAATGACTTGGGGATTTGTGATAAAATTCTTAAAAATATTTTAATGAAACCAATTTAAGGGCACAAATAACTGAGGTCTCCCAACCCTCTAAGTCATAAAGTTCCTAGTAGGAGAGACAGAGACCAATAACTTTGCTCACCAATGATGAATAGTGGTTTCCGAGCACACAACAAAGGACGACACGTGACCCTCTGGCCCACATCTACTTTCCAATTCTCACTGACAAGTTGATGACATTGTTTTCTGATCTATCCTCATAAACGCACAGTTCATGCTTTCTCACAGGTTGACTCAAACACCAGAAGCTAAAATACAGTTCTACATTAGGACAGCTAAGTAAAACATTTACTGTGTTCTGGTCACACTTCCTTCCCTAAGATTCCAGGGTAGCAACACAGATCTGTCCCTGTCAAGTCAGGAAAGCTGACAGCATTTAAGTCAAGTGGAATACCATGCCTGGGGTTTGCTTTAAAATAACGTAAGATGAAAGAAGGGGGTAAGTGAATAAATTAAACAAGACAGACCATAAGCTCATAAATAATTTAGGCTAGGTGAAGAGTACCAGAGAAGTTGATAATTATGTTATACTGTCTAATGTTGTATGTATGATATTTTAAAAACTAAACAATTTTGCAAAGTGAATTCCCTTTTAGCTTGTTACATACCAGACCATGACTATCTGGTTTTCCTGTGTGTCTTATGCTTTTTGCCTAGAAAGTGATAAAACATCACTGTATCCCTTACTATTTTATTCATTCCCTTACTCAGTTTATCTATTGCTTAGAGTTCATGCCAGCCTATCTGCAACCAAATGACTCTATTCTGACCTGTAATGATCACTTACCAGGCTTGAATCATAACTATCTGAGGAGGGGGTCATCTCATAGGATACCCATGTTACTTCTATTGCTTCCTGTATGGGACAGTTATGTTTTGGGGTTCTTTCTTTTTTTCATTAGCGCTATGAGTATAGGAGATGGAGACCTCAAAATTGTCATCAACCTGCCCAGTGATTGGCGGTGCTTTTAGGTAATGAAAACTTGACTAAATATTTGATTAAATATAATTTTATAAACTGATTTAATATATTGATAATATTTTGTTTTAATTTTCCTCTCAGAATTTCAAAGGTCTTACTTAATCCATATTTAGCTCCCACTGCTGCTGCCATGAAGTCCCCACACTGGCCTGCTTCTTGTTTAGTTATAGGAGACCTGTGTTCACCTTCCTGGCCTTCCTCATATACTTGGTCTTCTACAGCTTCACAGAGCTGAGTGTATGGAGGCACCCATCGCATCCATCTTCACCAATGTAACAGGCACTTCAACTGAAAGGTTCACAGCCTTCTGCAAGCTGTGGAGAGGTTTCTCCTGTGACTTGTAATACAAAATTTGAGCACCCATGATTTATCTACTACATCTTTTATTTTTGCCTCCTATTTTCTATCTCTTCATCTTTTTGCTTTAAGCCCTGGACTAGTTTAAGCTTCATGTACCCACCTTTCTATGGAAGCACAGAAATACATTATTTGCTATTCAGTGCTGTCACTTGTTCCCCAATTATTATTCTTTCAAGGTCTGCCAGTTTTATTTAGTGGAGGCAGTGTGTCCCTCCAAATCTCTCTGTGTATGTTAAGGAGAAATACAGCAGTGGAAACCAAAGAGAAGTCTCTGCATGAAGCAATGCTGACAGCCATGTGCTCTACTTTATGGTGGGTAGGAAGTCAGCAATTATATCAGAGATCCACCAAAGACAGGATAACGAATGTTTGGTTTGGGGAATGCAAATCACCTTGGCTCTGCCGGCCCTGCTTAGGTGCTCCAGAGAACAGTCTTTTAGCTTTGCAGGGTTTGGCCAGTCTGTCTCTGCATTTCATGCATAGACCTTTAGTTAAGCCTACTGACAGCAGTGGCATTTGCCCTATGTGGTGTGCATCAATTCCTGGGTAAAGTTCTGCAAGATTTGGGCTGACGGAATCCCTTCTCGCATGCTCTAGGCCACTGGTTCTCAATATGTGGCCCTCGGCAGCATCTGTATCACCTAGAAATCTCCTCAGAAGTGCCGCATGTCATCTCCATCCAAACCTAGATGTATGGGAGTTTTAAACCACAACTTCTATTTTGCTTAATCCATTAAAATTCTTTGCCCTGGTCTGTCTTCCAGAAATGAAGTAAAACCCCTGGCCTACTTTTTCCCTTTGATAATAGGATATAAAAATATTTTATCCATCTATTATCTTTTTAAAAATGGAGCCTTAGAAGTTAATAGAAATAAATGAACATGTTCATTCCACCTACTTGACCTGAATCCTTCCTTGACCTTGAGCCCCTAAAGACCTTCCACACGGGTTGTTCCCTTAGTGGATTCACTGGGCATGTGGCTTCCTGGTAAGAGGACTTACCTGTCAGGAAACTCAGTATCATGCAAGTGGGTCTCCAGGAAATTTTCCAAGGATAGCATCACATACAGATTTTAAAACCGGCATAACCCAGATAGTTTACATGGAAGTAAGAATAAAGTGTTCTAGGAAAACCTGTAGATGACTCAGTGGCTCTAGAGAAGACACAGGTACACCAAGGTGAAACTGAAGAGCTGGATGTGAGATTCAAAAAGCATAAGATATTTATAAACGAATGTGAATATATATACACACACAATTTTAAATGTTTCCATAACTAAATTTTAAAAATTAAATGTACCAGTAGACATTTTCCCTTAAAAGATTATCTAATCATGTTGTCATTCCATCCATTTTTTTAAAGTGTATTTTCTAAATAGTAGTTGGAGAGTCATCTCACATCATCCTACTCTAAGTCACTTTTTATGTAGGTAGGATACTTAATTCTTCAACATTCAATTCAAGAACCACCCAGGTACTGTATTTCTGGAAAACTACCTCTTGCCTGAGCCTAATTCAGATGTTTTTTCTGTATTCCTCCAAGTCTTCCCATAGCCTTGGTTTTCAGAGTTACCTTCCATGTAGCTGTGGTCACTGGCTACTTCATCAATCTCTACTTTTAGAAAGGCATTGGATAATAAGGTATACACTAGAGACTTCTTTACTTAAAGTTAAATCAATCAAAATGATACAAAATTAAATGTTTGACTCCTCATTTATAATAGGCATACTTCAAATGCTCAAAATCCACATGTAGCCAGTGGCGACCACTTGCAAAGGTGTAGATACAGAACATTTTCATTATCAGACAGAAGTCTATGCAATACGGATGTTCTAGATCAGGAACTCTCAACCTTGGCACTGTCAACATTTTGTGTCAAACAGTTCTTTGTTACAGGATCTGTCCTATGTATTTTAGGATGCTTAGAAGTCTCTACTTTCTAGAGATCAAGAGCATCCCTCAAGATGATAATCAAAAATGTCTCTGGACACCTACCCTCATTGAGAACCACTATTCTAGACCCTCAGCATCTTAACCTGAGAAAATCTGTTTACTTAGCTCTGTGCTCCATACAACCAGTCACAGTACCTGGTAGACCACAGGGAATCAATTATACTTAGAAATAAAGAAAAGAAGAGGAACAGGAGAAAAACCTAAGAAGTATTTCGGCACTCTATAATAAAGTTGAAGCTTTTCTAGTTAAAAGTCAACAATGCACCCTGCTATAGTTATTTTTGCCTAGAACATAAGTGAATGATAAACTATACTTGGTATCTTTCCAGAAATCTGTAGTTGATAATCATCAGCAAGACATGAATGTTACCTGATACTGATACAAAATTGAATCTTCCGCATACTTGAAGATATTTCATAGACAAGGAATAGAGACATATGCTAGCATCTATTTGAAAATATACCTATTTTCTACACTGATACCTGAAAATTTACCCAAACATTCCCCAAAAGGTTGTCTCTTTCACCCAAATTTAGAAAAATATTTGCCAAAAGTATTATTTTTTCCTATTGTTCTTCAAAACCAATTCTGTTGGTTTTACTTTGCCAATACAGACACAGGTTTAATTTTTCAAATCAGAATGAACCAGCAGAGTTATTCAGTTAAGAGCCATTTGTAAATTGTTCCCTGATAGGCTACAAAGGCCTTCCTGCTACATAGGATCAGAGGAAGCTAATAGCTTTCTTCCCTCTAAATCATTCTATAGGCCGCAGTGGTCTCCTGATTGCTAGTTTGAAGCCCTCTTCGTCCGGAGCCAAAGGACAGCTCAGAAGCTGTGTCCCTTCTGTCCAGGTGATGGGCGATGCGTACAAGCAAGAAAGCTTTGCACTCTGGATCTGCCCATGCCATTTGTCAGTCTTTTCACTAAAATGAGGGATCAGGGTAATGATAGCTGTTTTATCAGGGTGGGTGAAAGGAAAGTATGAACTACAAAGCTCTGAATAGGATTTACCTAGGTGCTCTAGGTATGACTATCTTTTAGCAAAGGGACTATGGAAGAACATACATCAGTGAGAATTATGAATCCCAGGGGCAGCTCTTAGGGAAATATGCCTTAATAAAATAAAAACAAACCCTGTAGAACGTCATATCACTCGGGAACACTGTCAGCTTTTGTTCCAGCTTTCTGAGGATTCACCTGAACAAAGACATCTTACCCTTTTTAAGTTTTCAATGAAATCCTGAAAGCTCTTTAAGGCCTTGCAGGGATTACTTATTTTTGGAGCTGAAACAACTTCTGGTGGTATGTGCCAGGATAAGCGAGCAGACTGAAAATTCCAACACGCCACCAGGGTAGCCTGGCTCGGGCCACACTGGTCGCCTGAACAGGGTCTCTGGGCAGCCACGGCACAAATCCCAGGGCAGCATCTCTGACCTCTGTCTGCCCAGTTCTATCTCTGTGCACCACTGTTTCTGTCATAAGTAAATCTAAGGGAGAGTTTCTTCACGGTCACAGAGGATCTGTCCCAGAACAAATAACACAAGGCGATTTTTAAAATGTCTTCAGAAGTTTAATAAAGGAAAACTTTATTATTTACATGGTTTGGCTAGCAGTAAATAAGGCTTCGAGTGCAGACTATGAAAACGCCCTAGAGGTTCATTTTGTTTGTTGACCCTACGGTTTCAGTGCTACTTTCTGTCTTGGAAGACGTGCAGATACACGGGTGGCCACTCACTCCCGGGCCACCTACTGCCTTTGTGAAGTGTGCAGCAAGAACTGGATGCTTAGAACAAAAAGCGGAAGAGGAGAGGTGAAGTTGAGAGTCATTCTTTGGGCTTCATGATAGCTCACCCTAGGAACATTTGCGAGGGTAAATGCTCCGTAAAAATGAAAACTGACTAAAGGGGGCCTTTGCGTTTCAGAAAGCCTTTCACACGATCAGGACTGCATTTGCTCTCTTCTGCGTGGAGCTCTGCTGCCCCAGACCTGGAGGTGTGAGGTGTACAGTGAACTTTATCAGGCTGTCTCTG
Organism: Dasyprocta punctata; assembly: GCA_004363535.1. Lineage (NCBI taxonomy): Eukaryota > Metazoa > Chordata > Mammalia > Rodentia > Dasyproctidae > Dasyprocta > Dasyprocta punctata. Next base: position 173,479 of record RJWM01000025.1, on the reverse strand, counting down.
TGGCGACCTTCCAAATCACACATTTCCCCAACAAAATGTCCAGGCTGCACGAGGAAGGAAGTCTTCGGCTACTGAAGATCATTAGTAGCGCTGAGAGCAAGCACTGTCAGCTTCTCGGGGTTGGCCTCTGATCACTCATACAAAGGACGGAAAATTGCTGGTGCCGCTGGCCCTGTGCCCAGCTCCCCCGGCATGGGAGCGCATGAAAGCAGCCTTTTTTATAACTGACACACTGGAAGAGGGCAAAGGGTGGCATGGACCCTCAGGCACATTAATCAGTAGGGGAATCAGCCAAATGTTACCTCCCGCTGGGCTTCACTGCCAAAACTCCATGTGTCAGTGACTCCCAGAAAAGGAAAGGCCCCAGAATAACAGTGGATGCACCAAATGTCCTCCCTCCCTTCATATGGAAAGCTCATCTCCGAGGTGTGGGGTAAAACCTGAGAACAGCATCTGTCCTCAGAGACCCGGAGAGTGATTCACTATTTCATGGCACAAAGAGGGGAGGAGGACACTGTAATAAAACTTTATAAGGTGAAATCTAAATCCTGTGTGTAGTATATATTTTAAAAACCTTTTTTAATTTTTTGCCTTTTCTTTGCTTCCCTTCTCCTCCCCTTCCTGAGGGAACACAACACAATGTAATTAAATGGTAAATTACTTGAGAGAGAAATGTTTAGACTCATGACAAACTGTGTGAAGAAAACAAAACTTCACACCCCACACATTTTTTGGATGACCTAGTTCTCCCACCAAAGTTTAAAACCATAACCAAGGTTGTTTAGAGAATAATTTTTAGATGAAAAAGCAGTGGGTTGAAAAATCTTCTTATTCAAGAGTAAGATAATTTATGGAGGCAGAAATTAACACCAAACCCAAGTTGTTCATTAAGCAAACAAAGTAAATTATGAAGCTGTACGTTGTTTTTTTTTTTTTTCTTTTTTTTCCTGTTTCTGGTCACTAACAGGGTACTACATCCTCCTTAAAATCACAGCACATGCATGCTACTGGGAACCATCTCCACATTCTTACTCCTTAAGGAATGAAGACACCTATGTCAAAAACACAACCCAATTATCAAGGCAGAGCTTAGGTCTGGGCTAAACTTCACAATAATTTTCAGGAGAAATGACTGAGGGTTATTATGTTAAGATGCAAACTCACAAAGTTACAAATTTGCAGGTTAAAAGGCTTGGCCTGCACTGAAAGTTAAACCAGCTGACATCAATTTTATCAATTAGCAAGAAACTGAAAGATATTCTACAAGACTTCATTAAGGAACCACTGAAGGTTAAAAAACATTTAAATCTAAGAGAGATTTCATCTAAAATGTTCTTAGTGGTCAGGGAAAAAAGTCAGGCTATTTTAAGATACTAATTTCCATCTGGCAAAGCAGAGCCAGACCTACAATGCTGTGTTTCCCTGAGCAATTGCTCTGAGGTCCTGGGGGCGCTGGGGGTTACAGATGTCAGCGTCACCATGATGATGCATCTTCTGTCTGCTGGCTCCAGTTGGGATCCGTCTTGTCTTAGTGCATGACATCTATGTGGAGAGTCAGCAACTCCCTCTCTCATTAAGTAACAAAACACAACAAAACCTTTTATTTACAGTGCTTTTGGAAGATTTGGTTTAAGTACCAGCATCAAGTTTTTAACACACTTCCAACATGAATACAGCGTTACTCTGTTCCTGAAGATTCAAAGGTAATTTCTTATTAAACTGTATCATATGCAATTATTCCCAAATAACTCATTTTTTAAAAATTCAGACATTGGATTTATATGGTTAAAACCTCAAAAATTAACAAGGAATATCCTGAACTGTTTTCATATAGCGCCTGGAAAACCCCCCCTGGCTCCCCGCTCTTCCTGCAGTCAGGCAGCAGCCACACTCCTCCCCGCACTGTCTTTCTGACACTACCCTATGTGCACTGTTCTGACCTTGCCTTTTCAATTTAACGTCTTTTGGAGGTGTATCAGTTTTATGGAGAATGTTCTTCTATAGTGGAAGCAAACAACTATAGATCTGCCATAATTTAATTTTTTAATTCGGTTCTTTATTAATGAGCATAGGCTTTCCATTTTGCTCCTTCGAAAGAAAGAAAATAAAAAAAGAGGGAAAGAAAGGAAGAAAGAGAAAGAAATGAGAGGGAGGGAGAGCTACATGCAAAAATGCTTTTGGACTTTTAAATCTTGCGATTCTGTTTGGCAGCTCTACCTCAACAAATCTGACCACTTGAGTTTAGTTGTTTCGTTGCTTTGGTCCTTGAATTTGATGCACAATTGGTTTGTCATCTACCTATTTTAAACACTAATGTACCCTGTTTTAAACTTCTATATTTTAAACAAGTGTTCATCGAGTGTCAACTCTGGACCATCTAAGTGGCTGCTAGAGGTGGAGGATGGAAGATGTTAACATTGCTGATGTCCAACAGGAGTTCATGATGTCATTAATGAGACAACACAAACACAGCTCAGAGGGCCAAAAGCAGTGTATGACCAGGTGTCCAAATAATACTTGCTGGAACTCAGATGAGCTAGGTACACCAGTAAAAAATACTTTTTGCCAGGCATGGTGAAGCACACCTGTAATTCCAGTGTTAGAGTGCTGAGGCAGGAGGATTGTGAGTTTGAGCCTAGCCTGAGTTGTACAGAGCCACAGCACAATGAGATTCTGTCTCAAAAACAAAATTAAAACAAATTTTTAAAACTGTTTATTATGAGTTTTGGCCAGAAATACGAGTTCAAAAACAGAATCTGCCATTTCCTTTCTGTAGGGTACTACAAGCTCCTTCGAGCCTCTCAAGGCCTGTTAGTTCATCTCTACAAAGGGACTCCCTCTCCCTCCAGGACTGCCAGAAGGAGAGGGAGATAGCACATGCCCATTCCCCAAGAGGTGCTGGCCCCTAAAACACGACAGAGAAAAGAAAGTTCTTTCAACAGTATGGGGATTATACCCAGAGACTCACCCTGAGTTGTTGGTTTTTATTCTTTTGAATTTTAAGACTGAGTCTTGCTAAGTTGCCCAGGCTGGGCTGAATTTGCAAACCTCCGCCTCCTCAGTAGCTGGGATTACAGGTGTGCACCACCACACCAGGTTCTCGAGGGTGGACCTTCACTGAATGGGAGGGGGAGGGGTACCAGGTGGGCTGAGCGCTGACGTGGTCTGGATGACGTGACCCCGCATGGTGTAAGGGGACTGTCAGGGGTGTTTTTCTTGAGGACAGGACATCAGTACTGGTTGAAGGACACAGAGGGCCAGGTGGCTGGGAACAGGGTGGAGACCATCATGCTGAGGCAGGGTGCATCCAGAGTGGTATCTACACTCTGCCTCTTAGCAGGGGAAGAAAATTCCTAACTGGGAGGACAGCAGCATTGTGGTGGTGGGGGTCCAATTTGGGGAATTTTTAATTTGCTTTTACAGAAAATAAATGAAACAAAATTGAAATAAAAGGAGATATGTCACTATGAACTAATAATATACCTATTAATATATACATTTAAATTACTAAACTGATGTCTTTTTAGGCTGGGTGATTAAACTATTTTATAAGTTCTTAGACTTTTTTCTCAGACCATTATTTTTTGTATCTCTAAATTAGATAACCAGTGCAGGATGGGGATGTAAATACTTAAATAACTGATTGTGAAGAACCATGAATAACATTTTAAAAGATTTTTTATAACAATAACTCTTAAAGGTATCAATTTGGTAATATAGTAAAAAAATAACATCAACGAAGAAGAGGCTATCAATTCAGTGTTCAAAAGGGTAAGGGAGTTTTTCATTTGCTCTATTTTTCTAGTATATATTTTTGATTCTGTAGTGTCTTGCTTGCCCTACAGAATCAACACCCTTTCACAGGGGTTTTGTTGTGCCACTGAAAGAAAAGTCTAAGGCTGAACTTGACAGTGACTCAGGTAGCCAGCAGAGGCCACACTGCAGGGAACCCCACAGAAAACCAGCAGCACAAACGCGCCAGGACTGTTCTCTGCTCAGTACGAGTGCCAGGCACCGCCGTTTGTCGAATCTGCAAAGCATCTGGGAAGTACAGATGTGCACTTTAGGATAAAATTACCCATCTCTTTAGTAGAATGAAATCAACTAGTGAATTCAGTTTGCAGTAAGTTAGGACCACGAAGACAGCCGGTAAAAGGCAGATCGGGGAAAAGTGGTCAATAACCTGTGCATCTTTACTGAAGTTGGTAAAGTTTGCCCCTTTCTTCTTCTCAAAGCGTATGTACTCTTGGAAAGGCCTCGTTCTTCTGAGCCAAGTTCTCCTTCTAACGGAGGACACCTGAATTACATAAATCTCTATCACAAAGTTACATTTTCTGTGCAGAGCAAGAGCTGTCAGGAAAAAGGTAATGAAGAAGAATAGCTTAGACAGAGGGATTTAATGATATCCAGCTGCTATTCCATGTTACTTGCTGATAAGACTTTGTTTTAACTTTACAATAGAGAAAGTTTGGGAAAAGGCTAAAAATTCATATACAGGAAATGGAAGCCTTTATATTTTCATTTGCTCAATTTCCGCTAACTTTTGCAATTATGATCACAACAGGTTTAACTTTCAGAATGTTCAAATGTGTCACTGTAGGACTTTAAAAATAAAATTTAAATTGCATTAAAAAGTGCAGAAATATTGTACCTCAGGGAAAAGACATTTAGCCTGTTTTGGCTCGCCACATGTGCAGATGATAAGATAAACCAGGAAAAGCCTAGGATTGTTCCCGTGTTTACTATAACTGTATGCCTTTGTTGTGGTGATTTTCTTGCATTTACCAAAGGCCGCGGGGTGCTGGAGAGAGACGGTATACAAGAGATCTCTTTGCTAATGGCACACTTGGTAGCCATTTCTTTACAATGTATAGTAAGTTACTGTGAAACCAGACACATGCAGTCTTTGGAGAATGGAAACCCTGAGCAAATTGCATTTTATCAAGACTCAGATTCCAATACAATGTGACCTTTTAGATTTCTAATCTGGTATTTGCATACAGGATGTGTAATGGCATTACTCAAAGTGCTAGCCAGTGTGCCAGGCCTCTGTACCAAACCCTGCATTTTCTAGGGGCAGGACTGCAGTATGATTAACCCTTGCATGGTGAAGGAGGCGACTGGGAAAACTCTGTGGGCCAGGCAAGGAGCACTGTGCAGAGGCTCAGCCCGTGAAACCTGAACACTCTCTGGGCCGACTGCAGAGGAGCCAAAGAGTTAAAGGGAGGCCGATGTTCTTTCAGCCTAATGAAGCCTTCCTGCCGGGAGTTCCTTCCCCAGTGAGTGGGAAAGGCCGGGACACACGGCTGGGCTTTGTGCACTTTCCCACAGGTCTGGACAGGATCTGCGGCGCAGGATCTCATGTTCAGAAAGGAAGGAGACAAGGGCCTCACAGGGAGCAAACAGGGGGGCTTTGGAGAGCAGCTCCGGTTGGCCCAGGCTCCGCCGCCACCTTGCTCTCTGAAGGCTCCACAAAGAAAAGCAGTACTTTTTTTTTTCCTGAAGGGCAAAAGGTGCTCCAGGGTCAGTGGCAGGTACCTGTCTGCAGGCATTTTATGCTATTGGTGCAAACCTCCCACGAGTTGAACTTAAGGGAACGTTCAGTCCTAGCAGGAAGTCTCCAGACACAGGAAAAGCTAATAAAACCAAAAGGGAGGAGGCCCTGCCCTCCTCCTCAGACCAGGCCCCTCCAACAGCTCACGTTACAAATTTGCAAACTAATTACTTAGAGCCAGACGTATTAAAAAATTTCCCTTTACAACTAAGCGAATACGGAGAGATTCAAAATACAGTGCTTGGCTCCAGACTTAGATAGGGCTCTGGATTTAAAAGTCTAATTAAGGTGAATCCTGTTTGCCATGTAGTTCTCTCAAACACTAGCATTATTGAAATTACTCCTAACAACTTAATTGATTTAACCAATACCTCAAGTAAAGATTATGCAGTAATTAGTTCAGCCTGCAGAAGCTTGGGTATTAGGGTTGACGAGGTTTTCTATAATGGCTTTGGCTATTTTTTTCGACATAAATTTATCTTTGTGAAATTCTAGTTTTGACAATTTTCTCTGCATGGCACCTACAAAGCAGTGGAAATAAACCAAAAACAGCCGACAGGCTAACTTACATGGGATGATTTCTGATTAGCACTAAGACTGAGGTGAGGAGTGAAGGATTCCTTTTCCACTTCATTCCCTTGGAGTTCTCTTTGGAAAAGGGAAAGGGAAGATGGCAGCATTTTATGACTCACACTCTGTAAGAGCATTCCAAGTGTGATTTACTTAATATAGCCCTATAAATCACCTAATGCAGAAATAATCTGGAGATCTGCATGTAAGCATAGCTATTAAGATATTACAATTACTCTGTTTGCTTAGTGTTCATAAGGGATATCTCATCTGAAGGCAAACAGCCTTTTCCCTGAGGTGGGGCACCCAAAGTAGCATCCAAATTACATGCCCAGCTAAGCATGCTGAACTTACGTAAAATATTGTGTTACCTAAGTACAGCAAGTGGGTGACTGGGGAAGGGCCTTCTGTACCTTTAGCTGAGATTCTTCTGCCTTCAATTCACTGTACTTGTTTAGAAATCTAATTCACGTAATTTCATTGCTGGTAATAGCACCGGTTGGCAATTATTTATTCTAGAATTTTCAGTATAGAAAAAAAGTGAGCATGTCTTTGGACTATGTTTGTTTTATTTATTTGCTCAATGACAGCCACAAGGTATTTATTTTTAAACAAAAAGTGAGCCAGGGGACCTGGATATGTGTTTTGGTAATACTTATTTTTGGCTCATAAGACTTTTTGTAGTGCAGTAATCTGTAACTGTAAGCAATCATCCTCCCGATTAGGACTGAGTTAAAAACTGTAAACCACCTACAATTACTAGCATGATCCCTAACCTCTGTAAGGTGGTAATCCAGTATTGGTTGTTAGCTGTCAAATTTATTTCCCTTTGGTGAAATATACCCTGGATTTAATTAGGAGTCATTCTTGATATTTTATGGAGCTGATCCCAAGCACTGTGGCTTTGACATTTAACCCCTGACCCTTAAATATTTACCAGCTTTTAAACTGGTTGTGTACAATTATCCCTTCAAGTATATCTTAGATCTATCATTTTGACCACTCTAGTCAATTCCAAGTCAGATGTACTAATGCAACTGATGTTCTAATTTTTACCTTGCAAGTGGAAGTGAGATCAAGTTGTTCTATAGTGAGCTCCATCAGACAAAGACAAGGCGCCTACCACTCCACGCCAACCGCTGCAGGAGCAGGGTGGGCTCCCAGTCAAGAGTCACAGTGACAACGGTGACAAGCAGGAGGCAGGCCACATGGATGCACCTCTTTGGGCACTGGGCAGTCCATCAAGCCTCTATGGGGGCCTTAACATCAATCTCTAACTCACAATCCAGAAAGGGACATTTGAGAGCAATTTCCCTTAGTTTGTTGGAAGTCAACTTTACTGAGATATGACTTAGAAAAATGCATTTGCTTAAAACTCCCTGAGTTTTCCTAGGCAGCAGATTCCTTAATAGAGCAATGCCAGGAAGGGACTTTGTTTCTTTTACCCTGGCATTAAAAAGAGAAAAAAAAAACCAAAACAACAACAACAAAAAAAACAACTTTCATGGCATCTAACACAGGAAACTAGTGCTCTTCGGATGCTAGAATTTTAGAAATGTATTTTAATTTAAAAGACTGAGGAAGAAAAGGCCCTCATTAGGCAGTATCCAATGTCAAAAGGTAGGCGGATGCTGGGTCCTTGCTGTGGACACTCTGCAAGGCCTCTCAGAGGAAGGGAGGCCCAGCAGGTCCGTGCTTCTGGGCCAGCGCCCCCCGCCACTGGCTCTGCTACCTGGCTGCTCCTGGACACCAGTGTGCCGCACACAGCAGGTGTTCAAGAACTGGAAACCTAACAGTCTTTTAACAAAGCTTCCAGAGGCAAACACACCTACCAGAAATGACAGCGAGGCCTGTGCAAGAACAAAGAAGAATGCAAGTGGAAGCGAAAAGCAATCAGAGCCAGAAAACCAAAAGCCTGCACCCCTGCTCTCCCTCCCAGCCCCACCCTGCGAGAGGAAGAGAGGAGGAGAACAGGAGATGTATTTGCTGCTAGTGGGGAGCCCATAAGCTGAGTCTAATTAGGGCCAGATGCTGGTTTTTGGCTACCTTAAGAAATGCAAGTCTGGGTCAGCTGCACTTCCACGCAGGACGCCAGTGGAGGCTCCGGGCTCTGGGGGCCAGCTGGCCCACAAGCCTGCTTCCTGAAGGATGCCAAAGCCAGCATGCGAATCAGCTGGGGTTAAAACGAGAAGGAAAATCTGCAGCTCTGAAGCACCGCACACTGTGTGGTCTTCAGTGCAATCCCAGGAAGTGGTGCAGGGCTGGGTAAAATGCCTTGGTGGCAGCTTGGTGCCACTTCCTTCTCAGCAAGGTTGCCTGCCGCACGGCCCAGCACCCCTGTATACTTGCTGCGCAGGGTGGGCTGTGGTTTATAAGTCCATCTCTTTCCTGTTTCTCCAAGGAGGACACACGGGGAAACAGTATACAGAATTTAAGTATTAAACACTCAACAGGTTAGACATTTTAAATTCCCTGAATTTTTTTTTCTCAAACTTTATTAGGTAATGTTTTAGGATGGGAAAAGATCCTAAATAGTAAAAGAATAAGGCTGATAAGTCATGGGCATTTATCTTTAGGGAGTGTTAAAGTGCTGGAAGTGCTAAAAAAGAAAAAAAGAAAGAATAGGACTCCCTCTCCTCTAATCCTCTGCTTTCAGAACATCCTGGACTATTTCAAGGAGTCCCTTGTTCTCAGTTTGGTCTTAGTTCAAAGGTGAATATTTTGTGGGGAGGAGGCTGACTAAGCATATTTCAGTCATTTGTAGGAAACATGACACTGGAAAACAGTACGTTTCCTCCCAAAGCCTAAACGCAAAGTGAAACTTCTACAGAGCTCAACAAATTCTTAAGTAGCTAATAACCAAATGCTGAGGTTTCTGAAGTGACTGATTCTTACTAAAGATTAGTGTCACAGCAGAGTCATTATTCACCTAAACCCTGTCCAAAAGCTGAGAAAGGGCAAGATGTGCACATTAGGATAGGGAAGAGGATTAACAATACTTTATGGATTTGTCCCTATTTTTGCTGCAGTGTCACTACCACAGAAATGTCTTCCCTGGTCATGTAGATACAGGGGTGTGTGCAGGTATGTATGGCGTACAGAGGAACAGTGGCAGATCACCTTCCTGGGCTGGAAGACCGAGGATTGTGCAGATCACCACTGGCCCCATTCCCCTCATTCCCTGATATCCTACTGGCCAGGATGCCCTACAATGCTATCAGAGGTACTGCTCTAAATACCACTTCCTATCCATTCCCCCTACCACTGTCTTCAAGGACTTCCTCCTATCTGGTCTAGATACTCCTATGACTCAAGTGGCTTTCAAACTTGGGTGTGACACACAGATTCTCCAAAACTCAACATGAAAACCCTTCTCCAAGAGACCTGAGCTTTGACAAGGTGGCCAAGGCCATTGCTGGAAACTTCTCCCTTTCTAAGAGAATAAGAGTATGATCTAGATGTTCATCCTCAAGCCTGGCTTTATGGGCGCTGCCCACGGTTGTGCCTGGGACCCACAGAGCACTCCCACTCCCCCAACCAGGAAACTGCCTGGGCATGCGTGCACAGCCCAACCCTAGCCAGGCAGCTGGAGAGGGACCTGCTGGGGGCCTCCGGCGAGGCCCTGGGAAGTAGCTTCCTTCCTGCAGATGGAGAGGAATGTAGCCCCAGCTGCTCTTGGCCACTGGCCTACAGCCAGGGCAGCAGAGAGAACAGACAGCCTGGGTCCTGGACAATGCTGGAGTGGCCAAGAGGAAAGCCCAGCCTCACTCTGGGAGTCATGTCATGGCAGACCATACACATATCCTATGGATATGGTCAATATGATTCAATTTTATGCTGTCAATAAAAATATCCTAGTTATTTTTGGGTGGGGGGTGAGCTGCCAAATAGTTCTTTCTTTCAAAGGTTCCAGCTCCCTGCATGGTAGGCTCTGCCTGGGCGGCAAAACACAGAACAGATGGCGAGCCCATGCCAAACGCTCACATCCAAAGGGGCTCTCAAGAGTGCAGCAGGTGACAGCCTCCAGCAGGCAGGTCCCTTTCTGCACAGAGCAAGCCTGTTAGGGATAAAAAACTGGTGATCAGCTTAACACCAGCTAAATCACATCAGCATGGTGCTGAGTATACATGGCCCACCTGAGGAAGGTTGCCAGCATAAATAGAGACATGGAGAGGAAGCGCGAGGCCTTGTGGGTTCTTTCAAGAGTTGCTGTTTCAAGCGGATGGTTCTCCTGGAGGAGCTTGTCATGCTGGCTTCCTCAACATGGATTTGGCCATTATCATCAGAGGAGCTCAGGACCTCATCAATGAGAGTGGCTGTGGTTCACCTGGGGGGGGCTCTGCTCCTCACACTGTGCATCGCTTCCTGGCTCTGGAGGGGAAGATGTGTGCTGGAGAAGCTTGTCACGCTGGGCTTTCTGACCTGTACTTGACTGTTCTCATCATTGGAGGAGGTTGGGACCTCACTGCCGCTGAGGATGGCTGTGGTACTTTTCAGGGTAGCTCTGGTCCTTATTTTGAGCGTAACTTCTCGGCTCCAGTATAGAACCCGCAACCCACTGCACAGCTCCTTCACCCCGCCGGCATAGACTTTCTAGTTTCCACCGCTGACCTTTGGCCTTCCCAGCGCAGAATCATAAAATAGACTGGCATGAGTCCTTATCGTGGGCTCTTAGATCTCCAGTTGGATTTATGGGAGGCATGGTCACAGGCTCTAGGTCTTTAGCTGGACTCATGCAGGACACTGCTGTGGGATCCAGGCCCTTGGCTAAATATTCTGGGTCTTTAGTGTTGTGGACAGATTTTCCTGCACTTTCCTGTGTTTAACTCTGGGTGACCATCATAAAACAGTATTATAAATTCTGTGTCCTGTATACAGTTGTTCTCCTTGTAACCTGTGACTACAACAAGGCCATACCCATGTGGGTCAAAAAGAGACATCTGTCAGCCTTCTGGGTCTCTAGATTCTTACATCCAAAGAGAGCCTACATCAGTGCACAGTAAGGTTGAGAAACAGCAAGACCGCAGAGACCAGGCACCTCGCATGCGAAGGGTGTTCCGGTTAGAACACGCCATGGCTGAGCACAGGGTAGCTTCCTATCACTGTCACGCCCATCCCAAGGGTCCTTCCCTATAGACGAGAGAGGAGAAGACCCGGGGACACCACCTCTGCGGCCTGGCAGGAAGCTGGGCTGTTAATTCCCTAGTCACAAATGTCGATTCGCCTTAAGCAACATTTTTCTCATCTTATTTATGGGTTTGTCTTCAATGGAATTGTACAGGTAACCCTGGCAACAAGGACTATTATTATTCACGGAAAATATAACATATGGTGAGCACTGGATTAGGAGTTTTACAGATGTTATGAGATTTAATTCTCACAATAATCCAGCTTGCTATAGCTCATTACCCTCAAAATCCACAACTGATTAAATGGTTGAGCTGGGGAATGAATGCACATTTGTCTTTAAACCTTGTGTTTTTGCCAATATAGCATATTACTGTCATAAAAAGAAGCTGAAATAAACCTGCCCAGGAGTAGGATGACTTTTGCTCAATCAGAACACCAGGGAGAATCCATGAGGAACAATGAATGAACCAGACGCACTTGGCACGTGTATCTGATGCTCATATTTGGTCCCGGAGGGGTCTGGGGAATTAGGCGAGAATGCTCAGTGGGTACGAGTGACATGCAGGGAAGTAAGTTCTGGTTCTACTGCACAGAAGGGTAGGTGTGGTTAGCACTGCTGAATTTATTACATAACTCAAAATAAGTAGACTAGAGGGCTCACCATTAAGAAAAGCTATATATGGGCCTGGGGATTTAGCTCAGCGGTACAAGCACCTGCCTGGCAAGCGTAAGGTCGTGAGTTCAATCCCTGGTACCAAAATTAAAAAAAAAAAAAAAGCTACATGTTTGAGGGGACAGACATGCTAAGCACACTGATTTCATTAATATTTATGTATCAAAACATCATACTGTACCCCATATATACATATAAGTACTATGCACCAATAAAAATAAAATAGTATCTATCAACTCTACTGTTAGTGATCCTAGGGAATGAACCCAGGGCCTTTGCACTGAGCTATATCCCTAGCCTTTTTTGTATTTTATTTTGATACAGGGTCTTGCTAAATTGCCCAGGCTGGGTTCAAACTTGTGATTCTCCTGCCTCAGCCCTCCCACGGTTCTAGGATTATAAGCATGCATCACCACATCCAGCAAAACAAAATAAAAAATTTAAAAAGAAAACAAAGAATGAGTATTATGGCAAATGTACCTTAAATAATTTTTACCTATGCCAGAATTAAGTATAAAATTCTTGGCATACATACTTCTTCCATTTAGCTTGAATTTTCAAACTTAAAGCATTTATTTTTTTTACATTTAGCTTGAGTTTTCCTAAAACCAATAACAGTCTTCCTTATTAGAGAAAATATTTCAAAACTTTGCATCAGGAAAAACAATAGCTTTTGTCCTTTCTCTTGAGGGATCTGGGAAAAAAAAACTGATTTTAGTGTTCTTTTTGTTGTTTAAAGTATTTTGAACTGCAGTTAGAGCAAAGAAAATAACAGTGCAAGCTGTGTATAGTGTGTGGAGTGTTTTCAGTGGCATTAATACATACATGAAAGCACATTTCAAAATAACTTTTGGCCCCAGTCCAAATACAGACTTCTATAAATATGCTAACTTCTTTCTCAGACAACTTCCTTTAAGTAGGAGAAATCAGCAAGGCGAACTGCATTTGTAACCTAAAGGCAGTATTTCTTTACATGGATGGATAACAATAGATGAAGTGGATCTCTTCAAATGAAATGGGAATTTGGTCTCAGAAGAAATCTTTAGGTTTTACTGTAACAGCCAGTAAATGTTGCTAAAGCTCAAAGCATTTAAATCATGTAGTCTTAACATTTTTCTCATGTTCAACGTGATTATAAAATGAGACTCTGGTTACAGAAGAAAACTAGAAACATCTGAAATAATGGCAAGACAAATTGTTTTCATGTCACAGACACTGTACAACTGAGATTGAGGCAATCTGTCAACGTCATCGTCTGACTGCAATGTTCTCTATCGCATATGAAAAGACCGACTTATGTAAGGTCACAGAGTGAATTAACAGCAGAGAGCTAACGGGATTCATGGCCGTGGTTCATTGTCCCACAGTTAAAACTGCACTTCGGCTTTTGGTGAACGCAAAGTACAAAGAGATGCTCAGTGTTGTTCATTGACGATGGACAGTGACAGCCACACACACACACACACACACACACACACACACACCAATGCAAACACAGATCTCACTGAAAATGCACACATACACTGACAACAGAGGAGTGCCCTGGTCCATGTGTTCACTAGTTAACCACTTCACTGCTTATTAACATTACATGCATGTCTGACCTGGGGGAGTGCTGGGGTAGCTAACCTGTTTGAGATCTCTGGCTCATTATCCTTTATTTATTTTCTCTAACCTCAACTCTTACCACAGCCCCTCCTTACCGTTTTAAACTGTGCCCAGGGCACCCCTTTCTCAATGGCATTAAGTCCTCCTAGCAAGATTCATGCACAGTGACATGGTAAAATCAGCCGGAAGCCTAGGTCTGCAGTGTGAGTCCCCACAAGGGGTAGGCAGCCAGGTGAGAGTGCCAGACACCGTGATTTCTAAAAAAATCATTTTTGAGAAATTTAAGATTGCAAACCTGTGTATCTCTACTGAATCATTCAAATTGCAACTTGTAGTCTGGAAAGCCAGCACTGGGAAGGCTGAGCATGGTGCAAGAGGCACTGTGGATGAGGCGTGCAAATGAGACATGGTGAGAAGCAGGGGCACAGCACAGCAAGGCCCCAGGAGAGCAGCTGAACTGACAGTTTCACAACTCCCATCCTTTACTGTGTATCAGATTCTGCACAGACCCTACTAAACCAAGGAGGCAGAAACTCTGAGCATTAAAACAGAAATACCTAAAACACAGGAACAAAGTAGATAAGGCTAGGTATTGTGTTACACACCTGTAAGCCCAGTACTCTGGGTGGCTGAGGCAGGAAGATCACAAATTTAAACCCAGCATCTATAACTCAGTGAGATCTTATCTCAAAATAAAAACAAAAAACAAAAGGGCTGGAGATATAACTTAGTGTGAAGGCCCTGGGTTCAATCTGGGTTTAATACCGAGGTATTAAACAAAAAAGTAGAAAAAGGCAGATGAGCTCATTCTTGATGCTAGAGATCTATTTAGGAAGTATCATGGTATCTATTTTTTTGGAGAAAAGGTAAATGTTCTTGGAGAACTCTAAAATGTGGGTGAGAGCCAATGGGGGCAGCAATGAAATCTCCGTTCTTGGCAATGTTCAGCGGCTCAGAATAGCAGAAGCCTGTCCACTCTGTGGTTCTTAAATTACATCAGCTGATTTTCACATCAAAGTCCACATCCCAAGCTTTTTTGTGCACTTCCTGTGCTGCCTAACATTCTCCACCAACACCAACCTACACTGGAACCTCTGTATGTCCAACACAGGACCTGGGTTCTTTTCTGACTATGTATCAACCCTGTGCTTCCTGGACAGGGAAGTGAATACTCGTAATGCCACACATGCCCCTATAAGGAGGGTTTAAAACCCTGGAATCATTCTGAATTCATCCTTTTCCTCTGGCGCATTCTGCAGCACCCACCTAGGCAACATCTCCAAGTCAAGGTTGAAATTCTAGTTTCTATTGCTCTGGGTATTGGGTTAACCAAGAGACAAAGTCTCTGAATGAGGGGGGCACAGTCCCTGGGAAAGGAGTGCGTGGAGAAGGAAGAGAGCGCAGTAACATTTATGGAGAGGAGAATGAGAAGCCAGCCTTGTGTTGGGGAGGCACCTCTGAGGTGGGGACACTGAAGTGAGAACTGGAAATTGCGCAGTAGAGGAGAGTGGTTGTCAGGGCACTGCTGTTAGTTTGGTCCTTTTGAAGTCGACTGTAAACCATGTCAGTGTTCAATCGTCACAGCTCCCCCAACAATGGAGTGACCTGTGGACTTCTCATCCCTGTGCTTAAATTCTCCATGCCCAGGCCTGGTCTCTTTCGTCATCTGCTGCTCGCCTTGAGCGTGCGATACTGGAGTCAGTGTAGAGAGCTCCACTGCTCAGTCCCCGCTCACAGCCCTACCTTCCGGGTGCCTCCTCACCTCTGCTCATCAGTATCCTCCACCTGGACGCCCAATGGGCTAGGTGCTACCTACCTTTCACACTGGCTCCAACAGGACCACCCCCACAAAACCTCCCTGGGTCCCTGACGGCCAACTGCACCCCAACTCCTCACAGCTTCACTGGAAAATGTTTCATTCTTCCTCAGAAATCCCGGTACTCCTCTGGAGACTGACAGCTCTCTGCCTTAGGCCATTTATATCGGCTGACTTAACTCCTCTTCCTTTATCTGACTGCCAACCATGTGCCCAGCAGACTGCTATAAACAAACACTGGAGGAAAGATGGTAAATTCCATTTTCGGCACCATATGCTAAGAAGGACCTTTGAGATACAGGATGGGAATGTCCACAGGGCAGGGCTGCACAGGGCTGAACTAGGGAGAGGTCTGGGACAAAGACAAAAATTTGCAAATAAATAGATGCAGCAGACAAAAGCCCGGTGTCAGGGTGTGTATAAAGTGTAGTGAGAGGCTGTGGGAGAGGATGGTAAGCAGTGTTATTTTTAATGCCAGAGCGGAGTTCTCAGTAGCAGCATTACTGACTTCTTGAGTGGATAACTTGCTGTGGGGACTGACTGTTCTACACCCTGGATGTTTACAGCACACTGGCCTGTGTCTGTAGCACCTCTCTCTCCCCAGCCACCCAACCCCAATCCCTAGTTAAATGTCCAAATGCCTCCTAGGAGGCAGAATTACTACTGATGAAGAACAACTGGCCTAGATCCATAAAGGTAGGTTCGAAACGTGGCTCTTTCTTTCAGTGATTTAGTCCCACAAGACTGAACTGTTAAGCAAACACTCACTTACCATCTGTTATGTACAAGAAACATTGAAGGCCTAAAGTGATTAATAAATATTTAGTAAATAAATGAGAGAAATTGCTACATTTCAGGGGAAACCCTGCTAATATAAAACCTAGTGGTTACTAAATGATATAATCACTGTTATAATGTAGATCAAACAGTGCCACAATCATGTATCTACATGCCACATGTGCTAATGCACAAACAATGCAGGGCCAGGAGGGACTTGGTGACTTGATGTCTATGATGATCTTTCTTAAAGAGGGTAACAGGGGAAGAAGCAAACAACGCTTATTTCTTTTATTTTCCAGACCCAGAAAAGACTGTTTACACAAAACAAAAGACACAGTTTATTAGTATGAACTCATGAAGGCTCTTTATTTGCAACTAGCTTGTGAATACACAGCAAATGCTTTTAAATTACATGGAGTAAAGTATTCTGTCACTGCAAAAACAAATCACAGAATTACTGTTTCTACAGCTTTCCCCTGCATTTGACTTTTCTAGAGCTCTATCCTACTCTGAAGATACACTCTAAGAATCACCCTATCATCTGTGAATCAGCAGTTGAGACGGAAGCTTCACGTCGCATTATGTAAAACAGCAACACCATCACGATTACTGTGACATGGTTTTGCAATCCCTTCTCCCTAACAAAGAACTTTTCAAAACTCTTTTGTAGAGCTAGAATTGCTCAGAAAAAGTGGATGTTCTTTGCAAAATGTGAAGTTTGTTTTTCACAAGAAGGAAGTGAAGTCTTAAAGAGCTTTTATACCCGAAGACATTCACCACATGCAAAATACCATTTGTGTCCCCGCAAACGACCCTTATGTGTGGCCAGGTGGAAGGTGGGAGACACCCTCTCTCCTGTGCACCTTCTTCCCAGTCCTCCTCAAGCAAGCTTCTGGGCTTTCTGCTAACTACCTCCAAATAAAGGCAAGAACTGGCAGCGAACAGATGGCCACATTTTGGAATAGCTTCTTCCTTGTGCCAAGCTGCTATCGGGTGTAAATATATTCCCAGACTGTGTCAGAAGTGGGATCTTTTTGCTTCCATCTCAGTGTCTGTTACCCTGGTTGTGTTTATCACAAACTCATTACTGAGGATGTAAGTGTCAAAATACGTGTGTCGGTGAGGTTCTTCTGCCTGCACACAGCAAAACTTTTATCTTGGCCACCAAATACTGCTTTTTATCTTTGTCAGTTTTCAATTAATTTACAATGCTGGCTTGTTTATCAAAACTGGAAATGAGCCAAGCCTTCAGAGTATTTGATGAGCTTTACAATAACCCTGAATGCACCTGTTAATTTTGCCTCTGGGTAAACAGTCAAAAACTCCTCAGCTATTTCCTCAAATTGGGTGGAAACAAAGAACATGAGATTAAAAAAAAAGGTTAGATTAGGGAATTGGAGATGCATTAATTTAAAAAGGGAACAGGGTCAAACGAGGGCTAGGAGGCTAATAAGCACAGCGCACACAGCAGAAAAGCTCCCAGCAGGGTAAGAGTTCACTCAATTTATCCAGCGATCTATTCCAGACGCAGTCAATGATACATTATTGGATCCAGACCTGCGAGTGCTCCCTCAGACCCACCTCACTGAAGTGTCACTGCCCTCCCTTTTAGAAATATTGCTGTTACCCAAACCTGTTCGCAGGGTGAGCTTACTCAGCTGGCAGCCCACTGACTTTTGTTCTTTATGGTGCTCCCTCTCACTCCCCACTCCCCTCTCTGCTGTGGGAATTAGGCATAACAACCACCATGCAAACCGCAGAACACCCAAGTTGATCCTTCTCGACGAGAATTTTAGTGCTTTATTACACGGAAAGCCAATCCCAGGGATAACAGACTATAAACAACAGCAAATGCTCTATCGAGCGGGCTGCATGAGGTTAAGGACTTTGAGAGATTTACTAGAGGGGCTGTGGATAGAGCTGCCCCATCAATCAAACACTCTTTCGTACACAGTAGATAAATGTTTTAGAAAAGAAGAATGGAACATGAGACATTCTGGTTAAGATGTTTAGAAAATGTTTGTGTTTATTCCAAACAATGAGTGGGAAAGGCCGAGAGATTAACTGTAATTAAGGCTGTCTTCTCACATTTTAATTATTATTAATGTGGAGAGTTGTAAGACTGAGAAAACAGTATTTTATTGCAATGGGAAATGTTTTAGGTGTTTGCTGATAACATTTCAACATTTAAATATTTAAATGCACTTGGCAAACAACAATGTACTCATATTTAAGGGACTTACTGGAAACAATGTGCTTATTAAAGTCAGGAGCTCCTGGGGAGGACTCTGCTCCTTGCCTGTGCTTGCCGGTCGAATGCAGGCATCCACACTGTACAGCAGGCCCACGGTGGCTGGCACTTAATGAAGGACTGGGTTGGTAGGGCTGTACCTATGGGTCAGCTAATGAGGAGGAGAACACCAATACTAGCCTGCTAGAGCGTTCCCTTACTCTGGATTTTCCCACTGAAAACCCTATTTTTAAAAAGTAATAGTTATATAAAAGAAAAGCTGGGTGGAGATGTAGATCAGTAGTAGAGTGCTTGCCCAGCATGCTTTGAGGCCCTGGGTTCACTGACCAGTACCACAAAAAAAAAAAAAAAAAAAAAAAAAAAAATCCTCCAAAAATGGAATTGAGAACTGTCCACAACACAGTAAATGCTTTTAATGGCAACACCACCTTTTATTTAGGGAAATTCACACTTTCAAAGGGGATAAAAAGGATGCAGCTGGTCGAGGAGACCCTGGAGCCAGTCCACACATGCCCTGCTCTCATCTCTTGGGCTGTTTCTGTCTCTGCTCCTCGGCCCTGCAGCCTCCTCAACAGCAGGCACAGCCCTGCAGCACGCAGCTCCCAGCCCTGGGTCTCAGAGCGCTCCTTGGGGCACCCTAAGGGCCACCCCCACGCCTGGCTCAGGCGCCACAGAGTGGAGTCTCAGCTCACTGGGGCGGGGGGGGGGGGGGGGGGGGGAGGGCGATGAGGGCTCTGGCAGGATCTGTGCTTCCCTGAAAGCCGCAGGCCTCAAGGCTCGCCTACAGCCTCTTGAAGGAAAGCACGCGAGGTATGCTGGGAACCTGACACCAAAAGGTAAGTCGACCAGGGTTTCCTCTTGGTCAGAATCTTTAACATGAATTCTTATAAGTAAAGAATTCAGCTGGAAAAAAAAAAACTTAATAAATAAACTCAACAACAGGGGTCAAAATGTATACAGAAAAACTTCAGTCCCCTTCTCATTCCAGACACAGTGATGCATTTTCTGCCCTCTGCCCAATACCGAACAGTTTAAAGAAACTATTGCACCATTTTTTTTTTACTTCCCACAAGCTTTCTCCTTCATTAAAAAGATGTATTTCTTCATAATAATAATTATTGCAGTGCTGGGGATGGAACCCAGCCTCGCAAGTGCTCTGCCGCTAAGCGGCACCTCCGACCCTTCCACCATCTTGCTTTAATAATTAAGCTCTTTATTTGGCTTCTCAATTTCTCTCTTGACTCTTGTTAGTAAACCACCCTGCCCTATTTTTTCAGCCCTGGAAGTAGTGGAAGGACTGTGGGATCAGCCTGGTGTCTGCGTATCACTTGGGGAATGCGGCCTTTCTGCCCAGTTGAGAGGAAGGGAAACGCCCGAGGGCCTCAGTAAAGCTCCTTCCAGGTTTTTCTTTCCTCCTCACCAAGTGTGCACAGGAAACTCTAAAGAGCGTCTGAGACATATAATATTGCCAACACCATGCACAAAGCACCATGCCTTTTTAAAATAAAAGATTTTTCTCAAGATTATAGGAGGAGGGAAGAAGGGAGAGAAAGAGGGACAGAGAGAGGAAGAGAGAGCATTCGGATGACAGTGTATATGAGGTGAGACAGAAAATATTATTTTAAATGAGACCACAGTTAACTGATTAGTTTACTAAAGAGAACCCTCAAAAGTGGGCAGTTGTTTTAGCAGTTCAAGATCCAGTTGAGATAGTTGGAGGACGTAACCAAAGGCATTATTATCAGTTTGATTTACCCCTATGTGGTGAAATATATAAATCCTACCAGGATCAAACCTACTAATTCAGTTTAGAAAATCTTCCAAGTTGAATGAATGAGTCATGCATGCAAGGTGTATTTTTTTATTTTAAGTTATTTCCCCAACTCTGATACCAGTGCCAAGTCCTTCCCTACCCCAGGCCTTTGGCACTATTCAGAGGCAGACAATGCCACCACTGTTCTCCGAACGTGGACACGGTCAAGAAAGGGATAATATAATGATGCCATTCGAAGCAGGGCTGCTAAGGTTGTGTCAGCATTTCCATTATAAAAATCTCTTTTCAAGTATTAATATCTCAGTTGTAAAAATTCACGCCCAGGCAAAATCTTGGAGGCAGAAACGATTTCATTATGTAAAACTGGAAAATACATTTTGTTTTAAAAGTCTTATTTTTAATGAGCACCAATTTCTCATACACAGACATGTGATTAAAAAAAAACCTAGAGAAAGACAAATGTGTATGTATGTGTGGGAGGGACACTCGACACAAGCTACCCAACAGGTTTATATTACAGAAATCAAGGGCAAACGTACCCTGCACAAAATTGGGATTTCAGACTAAAACAGTCAGATTTTTGTGGTTGGAAACACTGAAACACAGCCGTCTAAACACAAACTTCAAATATCTTCTGTTAATGTTTCCTTCCAGGGCTATCTAGATCCTTTCTGAGCAGTGGTTCTCAACTGGGAAAGACTCTGTCCCTGGAGGGTGTTTGGCAACATCTGGAGACCTGTGTGTCTGTCACACCCGGGTGGCGCGGTGCTGCTCTGGGTGGGGACCAGGGTGCTGCGGAACACGGCAGCTGGAACCCCACTGGTCTGCCAGCGAGCTCCTTGGTCAGCACAGCAGCACCCAGGGCACAAGGCTGCAGGCCACACAGCTACCTCCCAGGGGCCCCAGGCGGTCACGCATTTGTTTCCTCTTTCTATAAGATGGAGGCGGGTATGCTTCAAAATCTCAGGTTGATTACCCTGGAATGCTTCCTTTATTATCAGACTTTCCTCCTAACAGGTAGCTGCCTTTAAAGCATGGAGATAAACAGAAAAAGAATGAAAAGGAAGATGAGCAATAGTGGTTCTGTGCTTATGAATGGATGATTATTTTTTGCCTTTTCTTTGCAAAGTTTCAGAACGCTGACAGACTAGAGTATGTAGCTGTCTGAAAATACTAAAGTGCTTCACTTAGAGTAGGCACCGCCTTGGCACTCAAATATCTTTCTTCCTTCACTTTGCTTATCTATGACAAATGCTTCGCTACACCCAAACCTTATTATCTTATTTATCTGTTACATCAGCCATTCTGCCTTCCCACTTTGTGACAGAGAAGCTATCGGGTGGCTCCAGGTGCCCTGGTGACCTGCCATGGGAGAACACAGGCAGAACACAGACCAAGACTTTAAAGCACAGCTCAACTCTGGCTTTGCCATTAGTCAACATCTCTAGGTGCCATTCATTTGCTCAGACCATTAATCAAGGAACAAAGTCTTGGTGAATCAAATTCCAACTCATCTTTCTTCTTATTCCTGTCTTTTCAAAGAAAGAAGGCCTGCGTGGTAAGCAGTGAGTACAGAGCAAAACACTGAAGACCAGGCAAGGATTTACGGGTCAATAGTAAGCAGAATAGAGATTGATTCTAGCACAGAGAAGGAATCTAGAATTTGCAAGTTCAGGGATGGCTGGCAGCGCATTCCCAAAGTGTCACAGCAGTGTATGATTCCTGTGTTTGTTACCTAGACAGTGGTTTAGTTACTTTTGTTAAAGAAAATGCAATCTGACTAGCAAGAGGCCAAGTAGCAGACTGATGTCTAAACAATATTTTTCAGGGGAAGAAAATGCAATTTCACCTTATAAGAAATGGAAACTGAAAATGGACTTTAAATTCAGTTTTCTTACTAATGTTAGGACTGGCAACGTCTACTGTTTTCTATCTATTACTACACAACACACATACACATAAATGTATAGATAGATGGCTTTACACATGCACATTATGGTGAGATTTTGGAGACTAACTTCATAAACATATATACATACACACTGTGCATTTGTGGATCTAGTCTCTCAATTCCAAAATCTCTCCATAATAATGTCAACATGGGGCAGAATTCTAACTGACTGAACAATGAACATCTGAATATTTTGGGAAATACAAACCTCTGTGAGTGCACAGAACATATTTTGGTGTTATGGCTGTGAGGACCAAACATGTTAGTTGTTAGTGGTAATGGAGATAACGATGGTGTATGTGTGCTTGAAATATCTTAACTATTTTCACCTCCTGGTTTTGTTGAATAAAGCTGCTGACAATGAAAGCCTTCTTTATAATTCAGCTGGGCCTACTGCCATATCAAGAAAAGAGCACTCTAACCTACCTGTGGGAGGCTGCCTGTATCTAGTCCTACTTACAACTCAGCACCTACCCTCTCTCCCTTTACTTCCATAAATCAGAGTCCTCCTGGCCCTCGCAACATCATCTACTACCACGTGGAGTGCCCAAACCTGCCACTGATGTGCATCAGCTCTTCAAATGGCTGAGCGCCAACCTCTGTGCCCACTTTGCATTCTAAGAGTCTGCAGCTGGAGGGGACTCCAGTCACTTCATGATGGGGATGCCCGGCTCACTGCAGACAGGCCATCCTGGCAGGTGGCCCAGAGCATGACAGCTGTGGCTTATTTGGATGAAATGCAACAGAGCACAGCCTCTTCTTGCCAACAGAGGTCAACACGTGGGAGGCTCCACCCTGGGCCCAACAACCAGCGTATATGAGCTCAGCTTGGAGAAGCGCCTTACTAGGCAGCACTGTTCTGATATTACTTTCTAGGTATTTTATCCCTGTACCACCACTTCCCCTAGAGCCACATGGGCATGAACAAGCCATTCCTTATGCCCATCTTGGGGTTGAGGGACACCATTCTGTGCAGGAAGAAAGAGGACAAAAATGTTAAAAGCCATTTCTGGGAAGATACCTTGTGAATTTTTGAGGTTTAGATTGCATTCATAATCTATGAAACTAAATGGATGAACTAAGTTCCAGAATGCAGAGCTGCCCGACATGCTGCTAACAGATTTGTGCATCTCTCAAGAGCTTACTGGTCTTTCTGGAGGGAATGTGCATACTACACACAAACACACCTGCAGCACCAGCATTTCCATTCTAATTTGTCCTTGTCTGAGATACCTCTGAGGCCTTACTCGGGAAAAACTCACTCCATGACCACATTATGAAGTACAATAGGAATGGGGCTTAGACACGGCACAGAGGAAAATAGTCCCCTAACATAGCTGCAGTGCATGCCAATGGGTCTTGCGGTATTTACATTTCAAGAAATCACTTGACAGTCTGTACGCTGAATTTAGTTCCATCCACCATAATGGGAAGCACAGGATTACGTAGCCAACAGTTTCCAATTCCCATGAGTAATAAATAAGGCCCGGGGATGTTCAGAGACAGCAGCGTGTGGCGTGTTTCCCCTGGATCTGGGCTGACAATGGTCACCTGTTCCAGTATTCTCAGTTCTTTACACCTTGGAAATTGTGGTTTGGCTCTGACAAATGGTAGGTTAATTTTAGGGTTACATTAGGAGCAAACATTGAACATATCCCTAAGCTTCTTCATATCAAGATGTATCTTGAGGTTAAATACATTTGTTTCCAGTTTGTGAATTTTAGAACTGTCAAGCAGAATGCAAGTATCCTGAACTTCACAAATACGGATGTGTCTACCTTTTTGCATGATTGAAGATATGACTGTACTACATTATGTAGTAAGCCTGAGCCATAGTCCATTTGCAGACTCCCTCATTTCAGTAATAAAAGTAATAAATATGGCAGCAACTATTTTGACAATCTAGATGTTGCCACTGTTATTAGAAATGTGCTACATTTCTGTGATTACAACCAAAGTAATCTGTCATATGTAATCATCATCCAGGAAAACTCATCGAACTAATTCTTGGGTAAAGTACCACTACATCTATTGTAAACCTGCATTGTGTTTATGCCACACAGTGTAACAGTAAAGAATGTGTACTTATAAAGATCAGTATCACCCTACAAAAGAGAAAGTCTGTACCATATTTATGAAGATCTGTGTCACACCATAAGAAGAAAGTTATGGAGCTGAGTTGAGAGTCTTATATCCAATTAGCCTACAACTCCAAGTATTTGAATAAAACATAAAAGCTGACAAAAAGGAGCCACAATGTAAAATCTTAAAAAGAATAATAAAACCTAGAGAAAAGTGCTTAGATGTTACCCCTCATTTCTTGCAAAGTAAGCTCATATTTAAGTTCAGATGGACCAGGTTAACAATCACTATTTTTAATGTTAAAATGCCTTAGGGAAGTTATAAACGCACCAAATATGCTGTTAACCTTACTTTATATTGTGTGCAGCTGTATGGCTTTGTACCAGGGACCAAACTTCCTAAGTGGGCCAGCAAAGTGAAAGAAGCTTTTTTTCCCCAAAACCTTTCAATAACAATGCTTTGCTTGTCACTACATTTCCATTTCATTTTTTCTACTACTTCATACTACTATTTGGTTTAGATTTTACTCATTTTCAATTACCTTCTTTAGTTGTCATTTTTGCTGAGACTTGTACTGTGTATTACTGAATAGGGATACAATCATGAGAAAGAGGAGACAGAGAGACAGAGACAGAAACACACAGAGAGAGACAGAGATAGAGACAGAGACACAGAGAGAGAGACAGAGATTTTCAAACATTCATTTCTGACACTGGTAAAGGGTTGGTGGTTCCCTTGACCAGTCTCACGGGCAAGTTCAAGACACTGACATTTCGGTTGAACTACCTGATCACTGATATTAAGAATTATCAGCTGATTTATGAGAACTCGGCAAAGATGACAATTTTTTTTTTTTTCCTGCACATGGGAGGTTAAAACCTATTTGACTTTTTAACAGATAATTTTAATAGTTTTAGATCACTTACCGGGAGGGGAAATGCCATCCATATTTTGGTGTTTTGTTAGCACAGGTCTAGGATGAAATCAGAAGTACTATGGTCAGATTCTCAGGCTTGGCCCTACAAGTCTGTGCTTCAAGATCTCTGTGTGCACTTGTGCATGGCAGTGGCTCTGGAAGCTGGCCCCGGTGCTCTGAAGCAATTAACTGGCTAGGAAGGTGTTCGTTGATTTTTGCTGACGTCCAGAGCTGGCACTTACCTAGGAGACTGACTGTAGAAAGTAGGATTCCAACTGGATTCCTGTTCTCTCTTTAAATGCCTTCCAATGGTTTTACAAGTCCCTGCTTCCATAAAGGCCTCTACAAAGTATCTACTAAACTGTGTTTCCGGATAGAGACAAAAAACCCAAAACCTTCTTAGGCAGGAGGTCAAATGGAACTAGTGATAGTGTATCAGATGAAAAAGCTACTTCAATCAATTAATTCAATTTAGTATAAAACAGCAACATTTTAGCTATCATGGACACCAAAAGTGCAATGAAATAAATCTGATTACTTTTTGAGATGCTGACCTTTAACATTTGTCTTTTTTCTTTTTAATTTTGTAAGTCAAGGAGAAATGATCTTAATGCTCTCCTTCTGGCCTGTCAGAAGCGAAAGCCTAGAAGGCAGAGCTGGGCGGTGTGCGAAGCTACTGCGATCAAGGCCAAAGGCCCGGCTGCCCTCCCACCGCTGGGCTCCAAGCTGGGAGATGACCTCCTACAACCACGCAGCGGACACACTGGGGCTGTGGGTCAGAACCCCTGGCGGCGTCCAAAGAACAAGCATCCCAATTTGCTTAACAAATGCCTTCAAACACATTCAGTCCTTATTTTATTCCTCTTGGCATGTTGGGGATTGAACGAACCCAGGGCCCTGGATATGCTAAGCACACAGTTTACTACTTAGTTTCATCCTAAGTCCCTATTTGGCGGTTATTTTAAAAAACTGCTTATGTAAAAATGTTCAGCAGTGAGAAAATCTTATTTTAATATGACTGGCCTAGAAGCTTATAACACAGATTAACCTGTACATGGACCCGAAGACTGTGCTGGTCCTGATCCCAATGGGCCTTCTAGACTTCAATCTGTAGTGTGAAAGGTAGTCTGAGAAAATAGCAGTAAAAACAAATAAAACAGAAAAGAAATGATACAAATCAATGTGTTTTTAAAAAGGTTAAAAGAAAAAAAGGAACGCTGATACCCAAAACTCATCTCAAATTTTGTATTTTAAAAGGTGGGGAAATCATTTAAACTTAATATATAATAAAAATGGTATAAAGAAGTTATTCTGTTTTTCAGTTTAAATAAAGGTGACCCATACACCAGATCGCTATTGAACAATTAAAAAAGGAATGAATTACTAAATTCAACACTATGGATGAATCTCAAATGCACAAGCTAAGTGAAGAAAACCAGACTGCAAAAGTTTCCTACTGAGTAATTTCACTTGCACGATGCTCTGGGTGTGTGTGGGGGAAACCAATGGGAGTACAGAATGGGTTTGTGGTTATGAAGAGTCTGGAGGAAAGGAGTGGAGGACACTGACTCCGAAGAAGCAGGGGCGGGGAGGAGGTGAGGGCTGTTCTGTATCTTGATGATGCTCGTGGCTGTAGGACTATATGAAATTTTAAAGCCTCATAGATGTGCACACTAAAAACAATGAGTTTTGCTGTGTATGAGTTACACTTTCATAAACCTGGCTTTTAAAAACAAACTAGTTGATGGTTTTCACTAAAGTGTGTATGATGCCAAAAATTTAAAATAATTAAAAAAAAATAGAGACAGGAAGAATCATCTTGGGTTGTCACTTGTGATCAAAAAGAGGGCCTGGTCTCTCAGATTTGGGTCTTACGGTCATGATGAAGGTAAATCCAAAGGTTAAATGAAAAGTTCAATTTGCTGAGTTACATTGCAACCAAGCACTGTTGGAAAGGAGAAAAGAATCTAGCATTCTGCTTTCCTGATGATTACAGGACAGGGGCACGGGGCAGTGAGCTGCCGCCCAATGAGCAGCACACTCACATTCATGCATTCTGGCCCCCAGCCCACCATTGTGGTAGTGAACATCATGCTTTTCGATTCAAGAACACGATTTACAGAAACAAGAGCTGTCTTATTTTCCTCTGCCTTCCAGTTACTGTACTGTTACACCAAATACGATGTCTGCCTTGAGCTGGATGATGGGAAAGTTTTCCAAATCACGTGGAGGGTGAAATGCACATGGATGAGAGCACCCTAGGTGAGACAGGAGGGAGAAGCCAGACGCATCTCTGAAACTCTGGGCTCACAGCTGTGCTGCCTGAGTGCTCATTCCAGGACACATGCATCTTCACATTTATATAAATGAATCTTTATATTACTATGTATTTATAAACTAATGTATGTAAGAGGTGCTAACAAAATATATTTAAACAAAATAAAACAAAAAGCTGCACCCAGTGGACAAGGAGACTGAGAATCCAGGGTCTAGAGAAGCAGCAAGGGCCACTCGGGTACCATGCATGTGGTGTGGAGATATGGGCAGTTTCACCTGGCTACACGGCCAGGGAGGCAAACAACCAGGAGAGCCTGTCCTGTGGGAATTCCAGCCCATAGGGTTGGGCTGCTAGCACTAACCAGGCTGATCAAATTCCTGTAATTTCAGAGCATGAAGCAGAAATGTCAGTGGCGAAAGGTCATCACTGCTTTCTCCCCGCAAAAAGTAGGGGAAAAAACCCAGGCAGTATCCCACAGGTCACAGGGAAATGGGCTGATTGGGCAGGAGAGGTGTGACCTTGCCTAACCCCACGCCGATCTGCTGCTGCCCTTTTCTCTGCATTGGAGAGGTGAACAGATGTGTGTTAGGCCCAGCCACAGGTGAGCCGAGGGTCTTATAAACACTCTATCCTTCCTGATTTGACTTCTGTAAAAGCAGTTGAGATTGCAGAGACAAAATCCATTCCATCAATTACACTGAGAATTATTTTTTCCTAACTCCAAGCTGGAAAGTAGGTATTACTGAATAAGTTTAGAACCAGATCACAATGAAATTACACAAACCTTAAAATAATGAAAGAGGTTCAGAGAGAGCATTCACTCCAACCACAATCCCAATATTCCACATTTTAGTCACACTTAACCCCTTGAGTGTTTAGCTGGGAGTTTTAGAAAATAACTTGAAAAGGAAGAGAGATAATGATGACGAAAGAATAGATACTTTTACACTAGGACTTCTCATCATTTATAAACCAGACCAATACAAATAATGTTTTGTTTGATGACTTAATCTCATTTATTTATTTTAGAGGCTGTGGGTGATCCATCAGCACTGAAATAGAAATAAAAATTATTTTGTTTAATCTTTTAAACTAAAATAATGGTTCTCCTTTTACATAAACACATCTTGAACAAGAAGCAATAGAAAGAGACAAAGAATCCTGCTGGCAGGGCGTGGGGCTCCCCACATCCCCGGAGTATACAAGCCACACCCCAGGCAACGCTGCCCTGAGTACTACTGCAGTGTGCCTCGCTCTTCAAAAGCATTCACGGAACACGCCAAGGGGGTCTCACAAATTCTTTGCATTAGCTAGAAAAGAGTTGAGGGACACTAAATTCTGCCTTAGCAGGGTTCTGTGACTGACAGACACAGCTCCCCAACTTGCTACAGCGTGCACCGGTTAGTCTCTGCCAGCGTCTTTCCCAGCTGCTCATAGTCTCCCTGTCAAGTAACACCCAAGCCCCAAATGCCCTCACCATGTACCACTTACCAGGGTGAGAACAGCCTGAGTGACGTCTTGAGGATGCAATGATGGCCGGAGTGTGAAAGCTCCTGGTGAGCAGTTAGGAGTCTTACGGACACCACAGTTACAATGCTCAAGAGTCTAAGTAGCATTCTCTGACAAACATAATATCCACATAAACGTCTACAAACACTGAGAAAACACCTCTAAAACCTGAGAAGTTACATATTGAAGCCAAACTAGTTATATTGTTTTTTAACAAGAAATAATGCTTACATTTTTACTCTGCGAAATCTGACTTTAAACTCTCTATGCAAAACTTTCTGAGTGTTATCTACTCATTTGTGGCCCTCATTACCTGTGTGACTCTAGGCAGGTACTGGGGATCTCAAGGAACTGACATCAATTCCCTCTTAAGAGGTTTTGAAATCATATATAACCTTTAGTCTCTTCTAACATGTTGAGAAACAGTCACCATAGAAAAAATTCTAGCAAGTGAAAAAGAAAATGCTTTAGAGCTTTGTCTTGGAGGGTTTTCATTTCCTGCTGGAGCCCACCTGTGTGCAAGGAAAGTGGGGGGAAACAGCACCCACAGATCCTAGGCGGTAAAACCAGGGCATCATGTAGCTCACACCCCTTCCCTCCGTAGTGCTTTCAAACACAGCAAAACATTCTGTGTGTGTTTGTGTTTTCCAACATAAATAGGGACCCAAAAAACTTCCTCACAATTTTATACTGCACCTCTACATTTACATGAAGTACCTGGCTAGCTTTCCTTTTCAATGGCATGAGGATATGGTATTTCATTTCATTAGTAGCAATTTAAAGTTTCTGATACCTTGTAAGAGTTTCTTTTTAATCTAAATTAAATTCACCTTTAAATTGAAGATTAAGGAATTAGAGATGAAGAACACGCGAATAGATCTGTCTACAAAGTGGCAGTTTGCTATTCTCCAAATCACGTCATCACTACCATTGCCACAGAGCACACCAGTCGATCAGCACAAAGCAAATATTTTAAATACATAACACAAACATTCCTCCACACCTGTGCATTTTAGCAAATCACAGATCACTAAACTTCAAAACTAGGTTTATCTCAAAATTTAAAAAAAATTTGATAACATATTTTGTAGTGTGTCATTTAAAAAGCCATTAGATAACTTTGAACAAATTAGCCAATAACTTTGCAGGAAAGACAAGTGGCCACTTCCAACAATTAAAAATTAAATTATCTAACAGAAGTACGTTATAACATTTCATTTATATAAACTTTAAATTACTTTTTACAAAAATAAGAAAATGATTTTCTACTTTGTCATTAGTTTAAAAAATTATACCAAGGAGATAAAATATATAAGTGCCAGCAATGATTTCTGCAGGCTTTTCCATTACTCTTTGGTAGACTACATGTAAAAACTACTTGTATTAATCTTTTTCAAAGCAGGGATTTGGGAAAATATTATTAAGTTTTGAATTAGAAAAAAGATAGGGTATTTTGATACTATATATTTTGATATAATGTAGTTCCTAACAGCACTTCTCAAAACAGAGTGGTAAATTTAAAATAAACAATGGTGACAAAGGGAAAATGAATTATAAAACAGCACTCAAATCTCAATCCCAAAGATTAAAATTAATATTTATTTTTTCTATAATAAGCACATTAGGTAGACATGTGAATTATCAGATAACTAAAACGATGAACAAAGGGCACCATACAATGGCATGAACTTTCTTGCCTAGGCAGTGAGCACCAGCACACCCTGGGAGGAAACATCTCCCCAGTTTTGGCCTTCATTCAGTTAGTAGTGTTGACTAAGTGCAGCAAAGGCAGATTTGCTGGTGATGAACTCAGGATAAAATGGGAAAAATGTGAACCCTGACCTTTTTAACACCACTTAAAAATCAGAACCAGACCCGTCAGCGCACCACCCGACTGCCTGCAGCCTGACAAACTGGAAACCTGAGCTCCTGCACCCCAGAGAGGCGGCTCCTCAGAGGTCTGGCTGCAGGCTGCTCATGCTGCAGGGACCGTGCCCCTCAGAGCACAAGAGCAGACTAGGAGGACCGAGGACAGCACCCTCGGGGGGAGCCAGAGTGCTCAGCAGCATGGACTGCAAAGCACAGATTTAATTCACTTTTCCTTTCCTTTGTTTTCCTATTTCATTCAAGAAACATAATAGAGAAGCTAAAACTGACTGAACAAGGAAGAATATGGGCACTTTTACTGCTGAGACAGAGACACTCCATTCTCATTCTCTGTCTCTGTCTCTGTCTGTCTCTCTCTCTCTCTCCAACACTGTCATGTTAAACTGACCACAATATCCCATCTTAGTCAGCTGTCACTTGCCACAGAAATAAACTGCTTTTTGCAGAAGAAGTGTTTCCCCATTACAGCTTTCTCAAGAACTCTTTCTTTCCCATTCTGTTCTTGATTAGAGAACCTTTTATTTTGTATCTGCGTTTCAACCTGGTGAATTTGTAACAGCAGAATAAGAACAAGGAAGATGACAACTACTGAGCATAATGTCTAGGGCAGAGTTGAGTTTCTGTGTTTATTCCAAGGAAAAATAAAGCTCCTAAAAATATCTGCTGTCCTCTATTTTTTTATTTGAAAAACTGAGGTGAAATTTTACAACAAATTAAGCTAGAGTGATAAAAGCCATGGGGTGAGAGGAGGTGGAGAAGGAGGAGATTAAATAACATTAAAAAATATCCAAGTCTTCATTTGATTAACTTTAATCTAATTATAAAAAGTCACTGCTCAGTTTTCGGACAAACAAAGGAAGCTCAGAAGGTTTAAAGAAAAAGAGAGAAGACAGGCGAAGGGAGGGGAGGGTTGAAAGGGGAGGGAAGGAGAGAAGAGAGGTTCTCGAAAAAATAATGCTGAGTTGAAGCACTTGGAGGTCAGTGGCTTTGAACCTGGGCTCCAGCAGCCTTTCCACCAGCGCGGCAGTCTGCAGAGGCCTGGGTTCCCGTTAACAGAGCCCTTATTGTTTTCAAAGGCGGTTAGAAAAATGCTGCTTTATATCTCCTCACACCACAGGCTCCATGCACAGCCCCAAGAAAAGGCGGCCGAGAGTGTGCAATGCACAGGAAGAAAAAATGCAAGGGTATATACATACCTCAGCCCCCTTCACCTCAGCAAGACAGAAAAGCCCATTTTTCTGCTATAAACTACCTCAAATGCAATTCCTAGCTGGCAAACTCTGGTATAGGATGTTATGGTGGTGCATAATTTATAACTGGAAATGTCTGATTCATGTGGGATTTGGGGCATTTCTCTGCCTCTCCCCACCACCTCTTGGTTTCCACCTCCAGTGTGGGGAGGTGAAAGCTGTCAGGCTGCGGGCCGATCCCATCAGGCAGTGAGGAGATAAACACTGCATTTCTGAGAGTGCAGTTATTCCACACCTGTTTAAAATGTTTATACAGTAATTAAAGATTAATGCTTATTCCAGACCAGATAAATATTAGACAGTGTGTGTGTGTATATACATACATGAATCTGCAATGCTGCGGAGAACAAAGATTGTATTGTATCAAACTTACTCGGTGAAGGATATATGCTTTTAAAAGGCCCAAGCTTCGCAGAGTTTACATTACAGAGGGGAAAAAAGGCTTAAAAATGTTAAGTGGTCAAAGCTACTGAGTGCCATACAGAAAGCAGGGAGCCGGCAGCATGAGCTAACTCTGCTGCAGCCACTTGGTTTTCTGTATGTGAAAGAGGCGGGTCTCCACTGACTCCAGCAGCCGGTGCAGTGGCTTGCTCTGAAGGCCGACAGTTAAACCTGCTGACACCAAGAAAGAGGCGACACGTAAGCTCTGAAAAAATTAGTAGTATGTAGGTTTTATTTTAATGTCTGAAAAGGTGATCTGGCAAACTGACCCATTAAGAGCCTGGGTGATACTGGGAGTGCTGATCTGTGGGGGTACACTTAACAGGATGCCACAGGCACCCAGAATTCCTGTGACTGGCTCTTTTTCTCTCTGGGAATCACCCAACACATACCATGTGCACTTAATGCAAACAAAAATCTGTTTCTTAGTTTACAGTACATGGATTGCTATGCTTACTTCCGTTTTTTTTTTTTTTTTTTTTTTTTTGCCTGCACTGCAGACTGAACCCAGGACCTTCACACTCGGCCATGTCCTCTGCTCATTTTTTATTTTCAAGCAGGTCTCCTTAAGTCACTAAGTCACCGAGGCGGGGCTCCAATTAGCAATCCTCCTGCCTCAGCTTCCCAGAGTGCTGGGATTACAGATGTGTGCCACCAAGCCAGGTTTGTTTTCTTCTTAATCACAGCAGTAAATGTTCAAATGATCAGTGTTGTCTTTCTGTTTATGCAAAATAAAAAATGTTGCTGATAGTTTGCATGGATATATATAGTCACATTTCCCAATTTAGTGATAATAATTCACAGAGATTCTTTGTGTTCTCTTCTGATGTTAACTCCAGTAAACGCTGCAAAAATCACTTTGAATTTGAAATAGCTTTAAATTGCAACAATGTTTAAAATTTAAAATGTTCAAATGTGACCTTTTCTTATGAGCATGCTAATTGGATGAAAGAATAATTACCTTTGAAAGTAGTTAAACAAATCTGACAAAATAATCTTCAGTCATCTTCTGGAAATAAAAAGGAGTTCTGTCCCGAGAAATATTAACCGAAACATACATTTTATTTATATCACAACAGGGTATCTATAAGTATCAGCTAAAAAAGCACCAATGAGATAATATCTGACAAATTTGATAGAATTGCAATATAGATGGAAATAATTTTGACAAATTTAGGGCTCACTCATCTGGATTTCACCACAAAGTGGACATAGACCCCAGGGTACTTTACACCCTAATGCCCCTCAACTCACTGAGGCAGAAAGCTGAAATGCAGGAAGCTCCCTAAGCACTGCCCAAACTGGGCCACCATGGAGATCCATAAATGAGTGGACATGTATCTCAGGACATTTTCCCTGTATTGACTGAGTAATTCTGAATTATTCATAAGCATGACTAGAATAAGAAGTTAATAAATCAAATGCCTACAAAAGCAATCAGGATAAAAGTTAAAATTGGGTGAGAAAATTATTAAGAGGACACAGATTCAGAATAAGAGAAGGCAGAATTTCTAACATACCATGCTGTTACATCAGGGGCCCCTCAGGTATGCAGAAGAGCAGTTTCCTCCCAGCAGACAGTCACTGGTGAGGAAGGCTCTAAATGCTACCTCCCTATCAACACTGACTCTGCCACCAGGTGACACTGACCCACTAAGTTTAGTCCCTACTCTGAAGGGTTTATCAGGTGATAGCCACTATTTAGCAGAAGCATTTCTGCATACCTTACTTCATTTGCTAATTTTTAAGATTCTTTAAGCTTAAGAATTTTACAGATGAAGGCTGGGGATGTGGTTCTTGGTAGAGTTCTTGCCTTGCATGTACAAGGGCCTGGATTGGATCCACAGCACCACAAAAAAAAAAAAAAAAAAAAAAAAAAAAAAAAAAAAAAAAAAAAAAAGAATTTTACAGATGAGAATTTTTCTCAGCAGTCAATGGAGATTTGTCCCCAAATCTCTGAATTCAAGTTTAGGGCTCTTTCCAGTATATTGTGCTACAAAGATTACAGATAAATGTTTAGTGGCTCTAGAATGTGCAGAATCTTGTGTATGACTCTGAATTCAGAGGCTCAATAGTCAGGTAGTCTGGCAACTCAGAATCTTACAAAAAATTTGCATATTATTTGAAATTAGAAATATATTTCTATTGATACTTTACATTTAAAATGTTTACTTCTATTTAATTACAATGCATTCCCATTTTCCTCCTAGAAATGATTCAAAACATGTAAAAATGTAATTGCCTACAACTGAAACACTAAAGTGTAAAGGAAACAGTCAGACCGGGATCTGCAGCCACACCAGGGCTGAAGTGCACACTCCGGGCTGCGTCCTGGCTGCAGCCGCAGTGCTGGGCTTCCCTCGGCCCCTGGGCAGAAGTCAGCCCTGCTGGCTGTGCACTTCACAATGCTCGGCCCACAGAAAACCCCGGGCTCTTCAAGAGCTACCTGCATTCCCACTCTCAGACACTGGCTGACATGCTGGGAAAGCTTCCATAGGTCAGTTCTAGATGCTGAACTGTTCGTTCATTGTTACCTGTTTTGTTTTTAAAGTAGCAGCCCTAAGCAAGAGGAAGGCACAACCTGCAGTCTAGGGCAGGCTCCCTGAGGGGCGGCATGACGTAGAGAGTAGAGTCTCAGGTCAGTTCTCCATGGGATCCCACATGTGGCAGGACCGGGCTCAGGAAGCAAACGGCTGGTAGGGTGGCTTTCTTCCAGTAGCAGTGACCTCAGACCTACTCTCGGCACAAGGTGAAGGGACGTGGGACCCTGCTCCCTGTTAAGCGTCTGGGATTGAGGACTGTTGACCGGCATGAGTGCCATCACTTTTTAGTTGTTCAGGTTGTGACTGACGAGGCTAGGGGGAACTAATAACCTGTTACTAAGTAGAGTGGAAACCTGTTACTAAAAAGGTAGTAGAAGTGAATATTCAGAAAACAGCATTGAATATTCAATTTTAAAAAAGCAAAAAAGGCTAAGGATCTGCAGAGAAACAAACAGCACAGAACCCACTATTAGGGACCACAAGGCAGGAAAGTGCCACGCACTGTGTGCATACCCCCAGCACTCTGGAGGACCTGAAGATGACAGGAGGGGCTTTCCACGCCACTCCCTGCCCAAGCCCTGGCCGCACTGCTGTCACAGGCACAGGCGGCCAGAGCGGACCTGGGCGCAGGTGGGAGGGTCCTTCCTCCACAGGAGGGGCGTGGGCTGCTGCTCTCTGACCACATGTGCAGATTCCAGCTCTCTCCCAGGTCACACCTGGTCCCTGCTTTCTGGGGAGGGCGAACAAGGCTGTGACCAGCAGCACACGGCTTTGGTTCTGCCCGAATGCTGTCTGGCACCTGAGTTGGGAAGTGTTCAACTCTGCTTTAGTTCAGTGGCTGCTTTATTGCAGCTTCCCGCCCCCACCCTGGAATAAGCAGTGAAATTCTTACAGGTTTCTCTCCATGCTCCCTGTGCCTCGGTGACTAGTATGTGATTAGGGACATGAACTCTGCAGTCATGGCTACATCCATAGACAGCCAGGAGGGAAACTAGGACATGCCTTCTGCCAGCTCTTCCCTGAGAAGGGCTACAAGGGTACTTCATCCGCTACCTCTTTAATATGGATTATGTACTTAGTGCTTGGAGCAGAATGTATACTTGCATCAGCTGGGGCCCCATCTCAGCCCTCTCCTCCAACATGCACATACACACACAGATGCCAAACAATCCAAGCTGAATCACCAGCACAGCTCCTGTGATACAGGAGGCCTCAGGTTGGCTGTTAGCACAGTCTCAGCACATCTTATCTTTCAAGGGAAGGAAACAGTTCAGTGCTAGTTACCCTGAGATACGTATCTTTAAGTACTTCACTCTTCCTTACACATACTCCTTTTAATAGAACAATTATCTGTTATGCTCAACACACACCTCTTACAGAAGTCATTTAGGAGTAGGTATTTAAAGCAAATAAAAAACATATATTATTAGTGAAACTAATCCAAAGTAAGAGTAGTTTTATTTTTCTTTACATCACTTGTTGGAGAAGGCAGAAATGGTACATTCATTTATACAATCAAAAGTAAACAGGAATAGGGCCCAGAGAAGGAACACTATCACCTACTCTACAGGTTGGATATACATCTGTGTCTACTGCAGACTTCCCTAGTTTGCATATGAAACAATCCAGGACTTGGGTGGCTTCCCTATAATTAGAGTAAACACCTGCCCTTTAGAAAGGAAAAGAGCACACTGTCCACTCCCTAGCGCACTCCCCTGAACCAGTGTCTAACTGCCAGGCACATCTAAAGGAGAGTTAACAAGTACCCCGTGCTAAAAGAGGGCGACCAGCACAGGGAGGGCCAGCTCAGGGACCCTCCAGCTGGGACCTGTTTGTGACTTCTCAGCCTCACTGTTTGAGACTTTCTGGCATTTTTATTGCCTGTTGTCTCAGTGATAATGTGCAAGCATAGAGATATATTAAAAAGTGAAATAAATTTATTCAAAGCAAGAAAAAGAATAGCTCATTAGAGAAAATAGCAGAGGAACAATAATTTTAAAGTGACATCTGCAGAGCATGCAATATTTTAATTTTTTAAAATGCCATTAAAAAGCATTATCAAGGCCACTGCTATTTCCATGGAGTACTTTGGGGAACCTTCCTGAAACAAAAAACTGAAAGAAACCTGTGGTAAACTGGACTTTTCAAGCTTCTTTTTATGGAAATACTTTGTTCATGAAATTGTATCAAATTTTATAAAAGAAAAGCACAGTTATTCTGCTTTAGACACACTTGTTCCACAATAAATACAACAAAATTGCTGTTCCAAACTGCTACTGCTGCTAATAATGCGATTAACAACACGGCAGGCTCCATCCTTTCCCTTCCTCCCCTTCCCTTTCCTTTCTTTCTTCTTTTCCTTTTTCTCCTCTTTCTCTTTATTTTATTTGTTTTAATTTTCTGACTGGGGACAAACACATCATCAAAACATACTGTAACAAGTCGACCAGCACAGATGCGCTGGCACCAACCTCTTGCTTTGGGACCAGATTATTTGCTGGATAAACGAAGCCTTGGTCCCAACTGCTAGCAAGGCATCCCCTTCCCCCAGGATGGAAGGCATCTTCCAGCCCCTGCCGGTGCCTCTCCCAGCTGCCAGCCCCTGTCCTTAGAGCACAGCCGAGTCCTCGGCAGGCCACAGTGGAGTTTCGCTGAATGCAGACTCAGCAGACCCGCGGGAGCAGCGGCTTCTCCCACAGAGGGAACAGACAATATTTTAAGTGTAATAATTCACTCCATATTAACTCTAATAATTCAATACTCACTATTTACATTCTTTTGCTTATGACTTGCGTGATGTGTGATATATGTGTCTAATATCCAAGAAAAATGATGATTGATGCTTTATGGAAAGGCTGAAGAAATGAACACATTTGTTTGTAACCAGACTCCTTTTAACATTTCCCCAATTGCTCTGTCAGAACTTAACTCTTTTTGCAGGGATATGATAGTCTTGTGGATAAAATAGTCCACATTTGCTAGCTACATATGACAACACCCAAAAGGGGTACAATATATCATGGAAACAGCTTGCAAACTGGCTAGTCACATTATTTATTACGAGCCACACATGTGACAAATTATTTAACTCAGTTGATCCTAATAAGTCAAAGAGCAAGCAATTAGCTAACTCAGTCAGAGGGCTGTTTGTGGCAATTTATAGATGCGCTCAAGCTGTCCCAGCACTTCAAAGCCCCATTAAGGGGAAACCTTTTAATGACTCACTTGAGATGACAAGCGTTACACAGCACATATGGCAGTCAAGAATTTGGCAGCCTATTCTATTACACTCACCCACCCCAGCCCCCAGCAGCTGTTTACGTGTTTTTGGTCTGTGCTTAAGCAGCCACAGAACTGCAGCACCAGGAGGCAGGGTAGTTCCAAGCGCAACAAGTTGCATGAGGGTTTTGCACCACACAGTTTTCTGGAAACTGCAGAAACCTCTATTTTTGTGGGTCCTGGAGACAATGAAGGCTGGCAAGCCTATTTCAACTCTGTGTCGGTGTTTTCACAGGCAGCACAAGATAACACAAACCTACCTCACAGAAGTGTCAAAGAATGAATGAATGAATGCTAGGAGGATGCTCTGCAAGTGACACTGGTGACCTACAGAAGCCCCATGGACTACGATCACGCACTGCAGCGCCAACTATGTGCATCACAGGGCACTCTGCAACCAGACCTCCTCTCACCACTTTTCTGCTTGGGCTGGCTCCACATCCGCACCCTCCCTCCCACAGCCTCTCCTGCTGCTCCACAGTGGGGAGAACACACTTAAGCTGTTTGGTAACGCAGTGGGATTTGAGCAACAACTTCCCAAAGGGCCATCTAAAATGGGGGTCACCTTTTCCCTGGGCACAGGGCACACAACAAGCATAGACACTGGGAAATGAAATACCAGTTGATACATCTAGTGGTTTTCTTGATACCTAGACCATTTAAGAAGAAATGAAGAAACTGAAGCTGAATGAGAAGAACTGAGAAAGACAGAAAACTGAAGATGTTTTCTATGTAAAAAACTGGTGATCTAAACACCAAAGCAAACACTTGCTTTTAAGCTGTAAAGGTCCTACCTCTTTATCTGTGGTTTCAAGTGCCATGGTAAGGCCTGCTTGGTGAAAGACAAGCTTCGTCGATAGGAGAAGTTGGTGACAGCAAGAAAACACAACACCCTGCTTTGTTTGGATGGGGCCATGATTTCCTGTGAAAAGACAAGTGTCAACCTCTTTGAAAATTCCAGCAAATGCTGCAACTCATTGAAGCTTGTCTGCCATACTCGCTTTGTTCACATGAAATAATCAATGGGTCATACTTTCGCATTCCCTGATGGCCACCGCTGTGTGCAGGAGGCAGCTGGCCCAGGAGGAGGAAGGGTGGCCACTGCCTAACAGAGGGCTGGCCACCTAAGACCACCAGCTCTGAGTTGTACAATCCTACCCGGCCTACATGGGTGGGAGATACCCTGCTCTTGACTTTAGTTTTCCATTTCGACCTGACAGAATTTCAAGTTTGTTATTTTGATGATATAACAAAGTTTTAAAATGAAACGTCAAAGTCAACAAATGATACAGAAAGAACGGTGGAGGGGTAGATGTTTCTTTTAAATTGTGTTTTAAACTATGAAAATTTTCTATTGGTATCTCTTAGCAAAAAGGGGATCGCCTTGTGAGTCAAGTATTAACAAAACCTTGTGCATGGGTGGGGCAGCCTCAACTTACGTGACATCCAATAACAACACTGTGGAGGGAGAACATGTTAGCATGAAGTGACAGCAATCCATCCTATCTTGTATGCTTCAATGGTCATAAGAGACAATCTGAGGAAACGAGGCAAATTTTTAGCTGTGATGCTTTGACCTCACATTTCTAGAAGTCTGATGTCAGTAAGCGTAACTATTTTAAAAAGCACTACAGTAGGAGGTTTGGGGAGTACTCGCCCAGCATGCACAAAGCCTTGGGGTCAAACCCCAACACTGCAAAAACAACAAAAGCAAAACATAAACTGTGAAATAGTTAAGAATAGCTAGTAACGCTCTCTTCAATGAAAAGAAATAAAATAAATGTGGCGATGGGTTAAAGAAGTAAGCCCATGCCTGTGCTGCTGGAAGGCCATGGGGTGCACTCAGCTGGCAGGAAGCCCAGAAGGCTGGGTCAGACGACCGTGTCATGCCTGGTTAGAAGACAGCCCCTGAGGTCCTGGGACCGTCGTCTCCTCACTCACGATGGGGATCACAGCACCAACGTGGGCCACCCTGTGTGCCAACAACAGGAGGCTCTGGGTAGGAAAGCTTCCTGGATACGCCTGTGATAAAAACGCTGGCTATTACTATAGGTCTTTCTGTTTGTTTGACAAAACTTTACTTGGAATATACCAAATCCAATCTAATGGTTTCCTTCACATTTTGGTTTCTAGTGAAAAAGAAGAGAACTACTTCTCCAATGTAAAGAGGTTTTCTGATTGACCTTGCCTGTTCTCACAGCGGGCAAACCAGGAGACAATGGCCGTAGGGAAAGATGCTCTGTGGAGCAGCCACAGCCAAAACAGCTCCTGCCGCATTTCAGAAGTGTGGTGCTTCTCGGAGCACCAGGAGAGAGTGGGCTGCCGCTCAGGTTTCTGACATGCAGTGGGCATGGGGCGAGTCTTCCTTCCTACCATGTCCTTCAGAGAACTCGCCCTGCTGGCTTGACCATCACCCCTTTTGAGGAGAGACAGTTCAAAGAATTTTTCTTCAGTTGTACAGAAATGTGGCCTTGGTTTGCAATGGATTCCCAGATGTTTAACACAATGGCCAACGGGAAACAACAGAAGGGGACTGAGGGGAAAGGCCTGGTGGTGCCCTCCTTATGGCTAATCTCCCATTTACTGCCTCGGACCCTAGGTACCCTATCTAAGACCGCATTTTGGATGGGGAAAAAGCACAGTGAAGATACATTAGATGTAGGTCATTTGTAACACACTGAAAGGGTTAAAGACTAGAAACAGTGGCAGGTGCACTATTTGGCTGTCCCGACCTGACCCTGGGATCTTTATTGTGTACATCCAAAGACATGGGGCCTAGAATAACTTCATATTTTCTGAGGGATGCTTCATTTGGAAGTAAAATTATACAAACCATAAGATCTTTAATCAAAATACTGTGGCTCTTTGGAGCAAATATTTATAATGTACAGGTAAGACACATCTTCTTGCTTCTTTCAGCTCTCCTGGCCACCTGACTGGCAGCATTCTTGCTCCCAGTAGCTGAAACATATAACTGTGTGCAGGAATGTCATCTCTTTGAAAAGTCCTTAAGTTAGGCAAAACAATCTACCGTAATTTCTGCCCTGAGGACAACCTTCCATTTTTATGAGAATGGGTATTCTCAGGGGTTATGTGAAAAGGTAACCCTCAGAAATGGAACCAGCCACAGTCAGGGAATTCTTAGCACTCCAGATGTGTACTGCAGCACAGAGGCATGGTACGTGATACGCTTATTCCTGTGGGGCTGAGTTCTCAATATTTCTACTGGCCATGTGGGACTTGGCTTGTATGAGATGCAAATGCACATGTTAACGTTCTTAACACATCATTTCTGCAGAACCTGGTCAAGAGCCAGGTTAATACTTAGATACATGAAAATGAGCTCTTAAGAATAAAATCTAAAAGACTAAAAGGGGAAGTCTTTCCGGGTGGATATATCCTCAAGAGACCAAATGATAGAAAGTAGGGCTGGAACAGTTCTAAGGCTATCTAACCGTGCCTGGCCCACACTATCCCCAAGCCCACTAGCACTTTCGACAGTGAGCATGTTTCTTTGTCACACAGTGGGCCCTGTGGGGTCAGTGCCTCTGCAGTATCTGCACCATATCCATCCCCAGTGCCAAACAATGAAGTCCTGATAGAGGGCTGGTATTTAAGAAATATTTGCTAAGTGAATTAAGAAAAGAGAAAGTTGTGAATGAAGAAAAGGGAAAAACAAATTCGAGGATTATTTCTGAAGTTTCATTGTGCACACAGAAAATAATTAACTGATTATTTTCTATTTAAACATGGGTTAAGTGCAAGTAATTGCAAAAAAAAAAACCATTTAGATATAAAAGAAACAGAATTCTTGACTATAAGAAAGGCAAAAACACTAAACAGGCTACAAAGAGGGCAATGGAATTTCTTAGAAGTCCCAGAAACCTTTGCAAGGCAGACCATGGGCAGGCTGGACACTGATCTACCAAGGAAACTAACTGCTGGGTCAGTGAATATCAAGTGACTTCACAGATAGTCTGAGCCAACATATGGATTATTCTGAATATTTCCAGAAGGTAGGAGTTTATTCCTGTTTCTCAACATGTGACTGAGGGTTTGCAGTGTTGAGAGAGACTGAAAAACCCTTCCACCGTAGGTGTGCTCTCAGGGCTCTCCCCTGTCAAAGCAGCATGGTCCTCACCACCATGTGGTGAACATGCGGACAGGTGGACCCCTGACTCTCACCAGATCGACCACACAGCAAGTGGCTTCAGGTTTTCAATGTAGAAATCTACTGTACTTTCAAGAATTGTCTTCACAGGTGAGATCTGATCAGACACTGTGGAGAAGACCACAGACATGGTTTAGGCCCTGGAAAGTTCCTGGGGCATTTCTGACTACTGACACAATAGCCAAGAGTCCAGAGACTCATTTTACTCCAAGAACACGTAGCCTTGCTCCATACACGAGATGGAGACAGAATTTGGTGAACGGGAGGGAAGAGAGAATAAACTAATTCTACTAGCCATCATATATTTGAATTGACATGGGGAACAAGTGAATGACAAGTGGTTCACTTGTCATTTGGGAAACAAAACATGACAATGTAAAGGAGGGGAAGAAAAAGTAACTAACATGTTTTACTGTTATACAAAATTAATAGAAACACAACTCGGCTCAGCTGGGAGTTACTAATCTCGTTTTACCCAATATTGCTCAGTCTTGCTTTGCCAAATAAAGTATACTGCTTTGGATCCTAGCCATTTTGGTTAACTTCCAAACAGCTGCCACAGTTGCTTATTTCTGCGAGGG
This sequence comes from Dasyprocta punctata, assembly GCA_004363535.1. Taxonomy (NCBI): domain Eukaryota; kingdom Metazoa; phylum Chordata; class Mammalia; order Rodentia; family Dasyproctidae; genus Dasyprocta; species Dasyprocta punctata. Next base: position 130,435 of record RJWM01000025.1, on the reverse strand, counting down.
TAACCAGAAAGTGTGTACTTATATGGTATCTTTCATTGCAAAGATAGAAGTCAATAAAACTCATCCTAATATTTCCCCAATTCCAACTAAATTCTACTAACATATTTCGAAGGTCTTCGGAAACAATGCCTCATGTCCAGCTCAAAAGCCCAAACATTGCCTATCTATATTCAGGAGAAAACCAAACTAAATGAGAACATATATATCATTATTAGAGATAGATAATACTTAGAGAAATTAAACTAGAAAGAAGGACATGAATTGTTAATGAAACATGAAAAGAGAAACAAAGGAATCCAAAGAAACAAATGAAATACTTTCTGCTACCTTGAAAGTACTAGACTGTGCAAAAGGTAAAAATCATCCCTAACGTATTCTTTAGAGTAAAAGAAAAAAGATATTTTTTGTTAGTATGTTTGTAGCATGGAACATTTACAATCAGTGTGGAGAACTGGTAGGTGGGCCTGACACATCTTCACATTGTTTCTATCTCCTTTACCTTCCCTTCCCTCCCCTCCTTCCATCTTTCCCACCCCTTCGACTACTGGGGGTTGGAGGGGACTTGTTTGTACTATACAATGATCACTCCTAGAAACTAGATACATGTACACAACACATTACAATTCAAAAGAGGGATAAATTTTGAATTGAGATTTTTCTTTCTTTAAAACATTTTATACTACTAAGTACATTTATCATGGGAACTTGGTACATGGACACAATACATTTTAATTCTTTTTATTTTCCCTTTCCCTCTCCTCCCACCAATCTCTAGATCTCTTTCCCATTTCCAAAAGATCTATCTTCATGATTCCTACCATAGTATAGATCCTTTATTGTGCTCTTTAAATTTTTAATATTTTGAGTTTCTCATAAAAGAGATACTACGTGATATTTTTAAGCTTGCATGCCTTGTTTTGAAAGAGATTTTTTTTTCTGTTCTCAGTAAATTAACTATTAATTTAAAACCAGACAGGAAGAAGCAGGGCATGGAGAAATAAAAATGATCAAACACAGAAACGCTTCCGCTTGCTGCAGACACAAATCTAGTGCCACACACAATCAACGTGGGACATAGACCCAGATGAGAGAGAAACCAGTAGGCAGACAATAAATAAATAAAAAAAATAAAAATAAGCTATAATATTCCACACTGTATTTTAACCCAAATGGCATCCTAATCCTTGTCTTGAAAATAAAAACATGAGACCAAAAACTGAGAGGGGGAGAGAAAAAAAGAGAGAGGAAGAAGAAATTAAAAGACTTTCTAGCAAAAAAGAAGATAGAAGATAGGTCTAATAGAGTGACTTTGAATGCTATCGTCACATCATCCTAAACCTCTGTTGTGTGGCCTCGCAAAGGCAAAACTCATGCTATCAAAAGAAGCCAATCTGAAAAAATAAGAATGAGTTCTACTCACTTACTTACTTACTTACTTGGTGCCAGGAATTGAACTCAGGAGCCTGCACTTGCCAGGCAGGTGCTTTGCCGCTGAGCTATATTGCCGGCCCAAGAACGGGTTCTACTTAAAACTGCAAAAATGTGGTTAAAATGAGAGTAAGGTAAACGAGACAGGCTAATGTACCAAAAATGCCTGTTACGGTTTTCAGCAAACTTCTCATCTATCATCACAGCTTTGCAGCAGGACCGCTCCAACCTCCATCCCAGAAATCCCACTGAGTGTACTGGAAATAAGAGGATTCGGATTACTCAGATGACCAAGAGCATCTGCTTTTCCAAAAGACGCACAGCGGGATGAAGTCAAGACACCACTGGAGATCAGGCAGGCCGGCCACAGTCAGTGTGGGGTCTGGAAAGAGTCAGCAGTAGGACGAGGCATACAGGCCTTCCAGGAGCAGGCAACACAGCGAGTCCGGGGTCCACAAGCCAATGTGAACAGGTTCCGCTCCCACACAGACCCATGCCAGTGAGCCTTTGTCCACAGAAAGCACATACAAATAGGTTCACTCATGGCATTTTATTTTTAGAGCCTCTTTTCTAAGTCACCCAGGGAAGGCGCTGATTTAAAAACATGGTGTGGCATTTTCAAACCAGAGCATACTGTTTAGGCTGTCTAAATTAAGCATATTTAGGGACAGCAAGGGGCTGAGAATTCTTGGTAGCCTTTGGTTCCTCAGCACTGAAGGCAGAGGAAATTCATGCAGACTACTCTCTCTGGCTCTCAAAAATGGAGATGCAAGTGTAAAATTGGAAATACAACTGGTTAAAATTTAAATCACCCCAAGTTCCACTGAGTGTGCACACACAAGCACTAAGTATATAGTCCAATGTGAACAAACAGCTGAATGACAAAACAAAGTGTAATCAGAGGTGCTCTTAGGGTAGAATGGCAAGTCAACTAAAAGATTATTTTTTTAAGTAGAAAGATTATAACACATGATTAAAAAGAGAAAAGGGATGAAATGAAAGACTCTCTATATGAACTTTCAAGGGGAAAAGAATTCAAAATGCAATGTTAAGAACCTTAATAGCTGGGTGTGGTGGCACAAGCCTGTAAACCCAGCATTCAGGAGGCTGAGGCAGGAGGACTGCCATGACTTAGAGGTCAGCTAGGGTACATAGTGAGTTCAAGGCCACTCTGTCTCAAAACAAACAAACAAACAAACAAAGACAGACAGAGAAGAAAATAAAATCCAAGACCATTAGCAGTGCCCAGCAGACAGCCTCGGTGATCAGGAGGTCTACAACACTTGCTGCTGCTGTCTAGTTTGTAAGCACTGATGTGGCTACCACAGGGATCTTTACATTCTTTGTTACATTCTCTTGAAATTGTCATCTGATATCCAAGAGTGGATTTACAAGGAGAAGGCAACATGACATAGTACACGAGCCATGGGTTATCCAGGTTAGAATTCTGTCTCTACATATTTTGAGTTTAGCTCCAATTTTTCCACCTGCAGGACATAGCTAATAATATATTTTGATGAGTGACTGTTGTGAGGATTAGATGAAACAATGTATATAATTTAGCCCAGTTGCTCCAAGGAGCTGGTAGAATAGTAGCTACACACCATTACCTAGAGAAGAGAGTCAGTCTTTTTACACAATGCAACTTGTGAGGTTAAATATACATGTTTTTATTTCTTAGAAATAATTTTATAAAAAATCATAACTACTGGTCTAAAAGTTTTAATACACTGATTGATAGATTTTAAACATCAACGGTAATAAAGAAAAAATAACCAAATTAAATCTCTTAAAGACTAAGTAAAAAAAAGAATTATCCCCATATATTACAAAATCATAGAGTTTAACAACTAGAAAGACTCTCAGGTATATTATCTATTATTCTAAAACCTTCTCTTACTGAGAAACTTTCGGTGAGCCTTTTAAGTTACACACAGATACACACATATTAAGGAACAGATCAGAACTAAAGCCAACTCTGCTGATACCCAAAGAAAGACTTTTCCTCCTAATTAAGTGCATACAAATTATTCTTTATATTGAGCCAAGTGATAAAAAGCCATCATTAAAATACTAACATTTAAAATTTAATGTTAGTTAATTTAAATATAAAATATTCCAAAAAGGAGTGTTGAGACCATATGTTCTGTGTTTCATGATTAACCAAATAAAATTTACAAGACTGAAACACATTATTATATGTTTGTTCAATCAAAATAACATTCCCCAATTATTACAAAATTTATTACCTACTATTAAGGCCAGTTCATTTAGCATTAATGGATTAAATATGGCCACCTCTGATTAGCATAAAATTTTCAACCAGTAAAGTTTTTTGATTTAGTGGAATTACAATTAGATGAGAGTTTCAATTTAAAGAAAAAGAGCCACGGTCTTGCACGACACCACTTGTATTACTACATGTAGCAACCTGAATAAACAATCATTTTCCTTCTACCCCAAGTATCTCGTTCCACCAACTGGTCCTAATTGCTCAATCCCGTATCTACTTGAAAAGCAGTTCACTACAACCATTCATTAAACTTATACAGACAAGAACTTCCTTCAAGAGAATTACCAAAGGCTAAAACACAACCAACAGAGGAAAAGATGATATAGGAGGGCCATTTATACATAACTGACTCAAGGGATCACATTTAATGAAAAGCACAAATCCCAGACTTCTGGAGAAGGAAATGACACAGTGTCACCCAGAGAAAGTCTACAAATAGGACTGGTGATCAGTTATGTCTTCACCTAACTGGCATTTTTGCCAACAAGACTCTTGGCAGGCCTTGAGGGGCTAAGCTAGTATGATTTACCAAATATGGTGGGGAATGTGGAAACATCACAGATATTAGCATTTATTTTTGAGGCTAACATAACGCAGTCCACAGGCCTGCCACCAGAGCCTGTGGCCATTAAGTGATAACTGAAGCAGTGGAATGCAAATAATCCATTGGTTCACATTAGTGTCATGCTCATTTGTAAATGTTCCCAGTCCCCTGATGGCCCCAAGGTACCTCACTTGCTTTTAGGGGCATAACCCGTGGGCAGTATATTTAAAAAGGAGTTAAATTATGAGCACACCAGTTGAGCAATGATTTACTCATTGAAAAGTGCATTAGGCAACAGCGCCCTGAGCTGCCCGACCTCAGAGTTGATCACTTCTAAACTACTTGAATAGAAGTAAGTTATTTGCCTACTGGCAGCAGCCCAAGATTTATCTGCGTAAGTCACAGAGCTCTATCATTTATCTACAAGCTCCCCACTCCACAGTACATTTTGAAATACTGGTTTAACTATAGGAGGGAACTACACTGAAATGGGTGGAAAAATGGATGTAGAGTGCTGATAAAACAGCCACGGACTATTTAAGCAAACTGGCACTTCTTCTCTGAGAAGTTAAAAGGATGTTTCAAACAGTTTATGGATTTGAAGGAGTGAAGCCCTTGTTAAAAAGAAACAGGTCAAGGGGCTCAGAGCACTTGACCTGGCGACGTCACACTGGACTTCTGATTCTGGAGCAGAGTAGAACTCTGTAATTTATTAGAAAAGCCTGCATGGAAATTAATTTACAGCCTAGTTATCTTCATGCTACAGAGATAAATATAATTATTTCTCATTTTGAAGTTGAAAAAGAAAAGCTATCTTAGAATAAGTGGATTCTCCCACTCATTCTCTGGTTCTGCTGTTTATCTTTGCCATACATCAAATTAATGTGTCCGCAAATCCAAGGAAAGAAGTGGAACACTTAATCTGAACTTTACGTCATTTGCTCATGCCAAGGAAGAGTAGGAAAAATGGCAGAATATATATCTCAATTGACACTGGCTGGAGACTCCAGAGGCGATAGGACAAAGAAGAGTTTCCACGTGACGTTTGAGTTTGTGAAGATCACAATGGGAAGTGAGCGGCGATGTCAGGATGGCTCCTCAGCCGCTGAGACTCCCTAGGCTTCCAAGGGCAGATGCAGCCCACACTATCAACCTGTGGGCTGCCCACACGCCCAGTGATACTTCTGTCTTTTCTGGTCTCCTGCGTTGCCATCTACCTGGCACAACCCATGTGGCACTGCTTTCCCATGGGCCTGGCAAGTAACGCTGATAGGTCTCATCCTGTACTGCCAGCCTGCCTGGGACACTGAGCTCTCTTCTGGTTCCATGTCATGAAATGAAGGGGACCTCTGAACCCTTGGGCCACACTAACACAGATGGGATCATGAGCAGTTCCCATACTGCTCTGATCACTGCCTTCTATAGAAATGCCAAGGGCGGGCAGGAACCAAGTGCTGAGCTGGGAATCACAGCATGCTATTCAAACTGAATGTTTCTGTAATTTATAAAAAATGTCTTACTTGGTCATTTGTCTGAGAAAAGAAGAAAAGTTATGATACTGCTCCCCTCCTCCCAAAAAGTAAAAGCAATGCCAAGAATGTCCCCTAAAAATATAACATTAATTTCCAACTTCAAGAACTTAGCATACTGCCATCAAGTTCAATCTCCATCAGAAATCCATTAGGGTATATACTTTTAGGACCTATCAAATTGTTCTTTCTCAGTTGTGTAATTCTGTTGGAATTTTACTATAACAAGCACTAAAATATCAATGGAAAAATGATAATGACCAGAAATGGCACAGATTTTATTCTGTGATAAATCAACTAACTTCACTGTATATCAGAGATAGAAAAGTAAACATACAGACCCTGCTCTTGTGAATACAAGAATGCTTTATATTTGACATTTCACTTACAGAGGCTATAAATCTACTCATTATTTCACAGATAGCATCCTAAAAAATAAAATACACTATGAGGATTACTTGTTAGTGCACTGGATCCAATAGCTTTGCAATGAATAATAACCATGTACTTCAAGTAATTATGCTTTAAAAATAATGATGAAACAATATTTATTTATTCATTGCTGTATTTATCAGCCTTAGTAGCTGAGGGAAGGAAGACTGAAGTTTCTATGTCAAAGGTAAGTTAATAGCCACGTACGGCTACTGTGATAATTTTAGTATATGTGCTGCAAGTGCTGGCTACTGCGCTAAGAGAGGAAGTACTGCCAGGGACTTAGCTCAGTGGCCTAAGTGCCTGCCTGGTGGGCATGAGGTTGTGAGTTCGATCCCAATACCCAAAAAAATAAAATAAAATAAAATAAAATAAAAAAGAGAGAGAGAGAGGGAGAAAGAGAAAGGAGATATGATGCTTTTTGCAAATGATGCAGACTTCATCACAGCATCATCAGGCTTTAATGTGAATGAGTGGTCAAATCAGTAGAGCTAATTCTTTCATTAACAACTGACAAACATTTCCTGTTTTTTTTTTTCTCTGTTTGTTCTTAGCACTTTTACTCTGAGTAGAAATAAAAATAGCAGCTATTGCTACTTTAAATTATGAAGCAGAAGACAACTAGCCTGCCTTTCTGGTGAGTGGCACAAGTGGCGCAGACTCCAGGAAGAGAAAGATCCGTGCCTCCTGAGAACCCGCCATGTTGGGTCAGGGAGGATCCAACCAGAAGACAACTAGCCAGCCTCCCTGGTGAGTGGCACGAGTGGCACAGACTCCAGGAAGAGAAAGATCCATACCTCCCAGAACCCACCATGTTGGGTCAGGGAGGATCCAACCAGAAGACAACTAGCCTTCCTTCCTGGTGAGTGGCATGAGCAGCACAGACTGCAAGAAGAAAAAGATCTGCACCTCCTGTGCATCTACAAGTGCATTGGCTAAGAATCAAGAACACATCCCCCCTAACCCACATAAGCAGCCTGCTGGTTCAGAGGACTGGCTAAGTTGATAGCAACTAAGTTACATAAAGCAACTAAATGCTTGTATTGTTTGGTTGATTTTGTGGGCCTGGGGCCAGCAGCCTGAGCATCACTTGGGAGGATGACAGTATGCAATGTAGCAAATATAGGGGATTCCTTTCTGTATTGTCTTTGAGGCCCAATATTGTTCTCATTGTTTTGCTTTATTCTGATTTTTTTTTTTGCTTTATTTCATACTCTGCTTTGATTGGTTTTATTCTGTTTTCTTTTTGGTTTGATTTTACTATACCTGATAAAATGGTCAACTATTGTGAGAATAACAAGATATACTATAGTAGCTATTGTTTTCCTAGTATCTTGCTTTGAAGTTCTGTACCAGTGGTACTGCTTTGTTTTGATTGACTTTGTTCTGTTATGTTTTTTTGGATTTTCCTATCTTTAAAATAAAATTAAAAATAAATAAATAATGAAGCAAATTTACCGTGTGTTAGGCAATGTATTTATGCATTCTCATTTACCCATCTTAACAAGCACATGAAGTAAGTGCTTTTTTAACACCCACTTCACAGGTAAGACAACAGAGGCTTAAGGAGGGAAGCAACTTGCCCTGGGTGGGATCATGGAAGAGTAGTCTATTCTAGGGCCTTATTCTTTACCAATTCTTTAGCAGCTACATGATTCAGTAAGACTTTTCCAACAGTGCCAACAGAAACCTTGTAAATAGGTATTCTGGAGGTGCAGGTACATACTTGGAGAGGTTTATGAAATTGTGCAAAGCTTATAAGAGGGAATGCCAGACTTCCTTGTACCATCGGGCATCTCACAGGGAAAGGTTCCAGATTTTAGACCTCAGATTAAGGAAAATTTTACAAAATTACAAGTTATCGATATCTGTGAGTATATTTTTCACAAGGTTAAAAAAAAATACCCAAGTGCACATTTACATGTTAGCCCATGTCCAAAACTGGAAGAAGGGGATTTGGAGGCCAGGTGGGTGCTAAATGTTCATCATATCCGACCCAGTTTTATTTTCTTCTGCTCTGCCTTTGTTAGCAACCATCCCTCTCTACTGGCTCCTTTCCTGCTGCCTCTAAATCTTTAGATTTGCCCTTTCTATCCAGGGTCATTAGCATTATTACCAAAACCTCCCTTTACCCTTTAGGAATTTCTTCTTACTTTTCCCTCCCAAACTCCTTAGAAAACTATTGCTACTTACTCCTTAGACCTTCACTTATTCTCTACACAGTCAGTAGAACTTCAAATCTGGCTTCCACTCCTGCTGCATGGAACCGAAAAATCACTACCTTCCGCACACGCGAGTGGCCAGCCTCCTGGTCCACTCTGCATTTCCCCTCGTGTGGGCCTCCTGTGTCACTCTGTTGCTATTCCAGGTTACCTGGGCTTCCTCTCTCCTCACAGACCATTCTCCAACTAATTTCTTTCTTGGTACTTAAAAAGAAAAAGGGCTGTGCTCCCAGATTCTGCATTCAAATGACACAGTGCACACTCTGGCTGGTCTCTGCCCACACACTGGGCTCATTTCCTCGGTTACACTTGCTCCTCTGTGCAAAGAGTTCACAAGCCTCCCAGGGTATACACGTCCACCCAACTTTACCCTTGTGTGCCCTCTTGGCTTCTTAAGATTTCTTAAGATTCCTATCTTTATACATACTAATTCACATACAGTAAAATTCACCCATTTGAAGTGTAGGACTCTGAACAGTCACAGTGTTGCACAACCATCATCACAATTAAGTTTAGAACATTTCATCATTGCAGAAGAAGACTATTACCCATCTCTAGTCATCCTCCATGCTTAGTGTCCTACCTCTGGCAACAGTCAATCTACTTTCTGTCTCTAAGACTTCCCAATTATGGACCTTTATATCAATGGAGTCGTATAATATGTTGCCTTTAAGGATCAATCTTCTTTCACAGAGGCTCTTTTCAAGGCCCATTCATGTTGGAGCAGGTGTCAGTACTTCATTTTTGATTGCTGCATAGTACACCATTATATATGCTACACCACACTCTGTTTATCCATTTATCGGTTGATGGATAGCATTCCAACAAAAGTCTCACTTTTTGGTTATCATGAGCAAGGTTGCTACAAACATTCCTGTGCAAGTTTTTGTGTGGGCATGTATTTTCACTTCTCTTAAATATGTTATCTGCATTGACTATTTTGAGGAACTGCCAAACTGTTTTACAAAGTGGCTGAACCCCTTTATATTCCGAATGTAAGATGTACCTATTCTAGCAGATGTGAGATGGTTATTTCACTGTGGTTTTACTTTGCATTTCCTTGATGACAAAGGATACTGAAAATCTTTTATTTTGCTTATTGGTCACTCTGAATATCTTCCCATTGAGAGTGTGCACTCAAGTCCTTTGCCTACTTTTCATTGGGTTATCTGCTTTTTATTATTGAGCTGTAATGGTTATATATACTTAAAATAAGTCCTTTATTATGTACAGGATTTGTAAATATTTTCTCCCATTATGTAGGTTGTTTGTGCACCTTCTTGATGGAGTCCTATGATGTATAGAAGTTTTTAACTTTAATGACAGCCAGGGTGTCTATTTTTTTTCCTTTGGCTTTGCATATCTGTCAGGAAAACCTCCTCCTGTGTTTTCTTCAAGAATGTTATAGCTTCAGCACTGAAATGTAGGATATGATCAATTCTGAGTTCACCCTGGGTTAATTTCTGTGTGTGGTGTGAGTTTCTTTTCCCACGGATTTGTCTTGGTATCCTTGTTGAATGCAGTCAACTACAAATGCATGGTCTAATATTTTAAAGATCAAGCTATACTCTCCTTACTTTCTTTCTTTAATCTACCTCCTGATCTTTTTTTAATGGTACTGCCACCTATCCATCTGGTCTGATAAAGAGGTCATCTTTGATTCTTTCCTTGTTTTCTTCATTCTGATCCTTTCTTTGCCTCCCATGAACAAGAATCTGTCAAACCATGTGATTTCTAATCCTACAAGTTTTTTTTTTAATGTATCCTTTCCTTTCCATTCTCAGTACCATTGTATTAAATCCCAAACCTCAGAACTGTTGTTGTCCAGAGTTGAGAAGTACAGCGTATAGTGCTGGAGTTCCAGCACTCTAAAAGGCTGAATCAGGAGGACAGCAAGTTTGAGTTCAGCCTCAAAAACTCAGTGATTTGTGAGAACCTGTCTCAAGAACTTTTTTAAGGGGCTGGGGATGTAGTTCAGTATGAAACTCTTGGTTCAAATTCCAGTACTGCAAGAAGAGAAAAAGGGAGAGTAGGAGAGAGGGAGAAAGATCTCTACTGAACCTGACATACAGAGCTACCACAAATTCAAGCTATCACACCTCCAGTAGTCAAGGCACAGGACCTGAATGTGCTCCAATAGGTAAAAACAGGTGCTATAAATGCTGTGTTAGAATAAGGTCCTATTCAAGTTTTCAGCCTAATTCCTGGATTCCTAGAATGGATTGTTAATTTAGTGACACGTTAAGTACAGACCCAGACAAACAGAATACATCTAGGTTACTTTAAAGAAACTGTCAACTTACTGCATACAGACTACCCTCCGGTTTAGCCAGAGAGGTTAATTTTTAAAACCATTTCCTTATTGTTGGATCAGGATGAAGATGATGGACTAGGAGACAGTGGCTCTGAAAATGTAGCAAAAAGAACCGTGGCATCACAGGGAACGTGTTAAGAAAATACAAATTCTTAGGTCCACTCAGACCTTACTAAATATGGAACCATGGGAGTAAGGACCAGAATGAGTGCTTTAACAGCCTTCCAGCTCATCCCCAAATGTGCTGTAAGCTCTAGAACCACTGGCAATCACAGATAGCACATGAGAATTTTGGAGCCTGCACGATGGTGTCAGCATCTGAGGGCCATCTGATAACGTCAGCACCCCTTCCACATGCTAGAACTGCCCGGGAAGACAAAGAGCTCAGAAAACCCAATTAAGTATCAATATTCAGTGGCCAAGTCTTAACAGTAAGATTGATCATACACTGCCATGATCAATGGTGAACTTTCAAAACTATTAGGCTTTTGGAATTACTCAAAACTGAGTGTTCTCTGAAGGAAAAGTTATGAACAATAAACTTGCTTAATTTGATAACACTAATCCATGCAAGAGAAGCAAACATTCATGCAAGCGAAGATGGCTAGAGATAAGTAGCCTGTATTATTAAAGCATGCTACTATTTAAGTATAAGAGCATTCTCTTATCTTGTGAAACACTGAAATCTACACTCAAAGAGCAAAATAATGACACATATACAGCTGTTATCTAGAAATATTTCCTCCCTGGACTCAAAATCAGTCAGCCTTGGGGATCCAGTCTGCCAGTGTGTCTTCCCATAATATATCTTCTGCTGAAGCCCATAATAAATCCACTTTTAATTAACCCTGCAGCACCCCTCACTTAAAAATAGCTTTCAGATCTAACTGACAGACTCGAATTCAGCAGGGCAGCTTCAGGCTCCATGGTGCTCACAAGGGGAGGGCCAGGAAGATGAGAACAGCTGATGCCCCGGCCCACGCGACTGAGCCCTGCACCCCCTCCCCGCAGGACAGCAGGCTACTTACTTAGCCTCTGCTAAGCTCCCGAGGAGCCGCTGCTGCTCCGTCCCTTCCAGCTGCCCACGAGCATCTCATACCAGCCTCAGGTTTCTGCCAGTCCTTAGAGGAAACAGGCAGGAGAGGTCCCTAGGACAGAGAAGAAATGCAGGGCCGAACACTGATTTGTGGCTTCAGCCCAGCCCCATCCGACCCTGGCTACAGAGAAGGCAGAGGGCGAGGACAGACACGAAAGGAGGACAAGGCAGGGTCACCGAGTTTTTGTCTCCTCTGTGATGGCAGCCTGGTCCCAGCCCACTCCATCCTTTCCCATTCTCAGTTGCCATTTCGGGCTTTCTTCACAAATTGAATCCTGTTTTCCAAATTGGCCAGGGGAAAGTTTTTGCCATGCTGAAATCATTTCCAGAGCTAAATCAGGAAACCTGAGGCAGCCGGGCAACCTTACAGCTGGCTGGAATGTGGCTCGCAATAAAAGGCAGTGTGAATAAGGTGTATTGAAGCTAAATTGGATTCGTGTGAAGGGCCGTTTATCCAGAGGGGGGTGGAGGTGGAAGGAGAGGAATTAATGAACATAAGAAATTAAATTAGCTCAACCAAGCCTTTAAAAAATAAACTGAAAAATACTTGACCTGCCATGAACCTTTTTACAAAACAGAGACCTCTGGGTTCATTCCTGGCCCAAGAGAAGCCACTGAGTTCGATAAGGGAGCCAGGAGCGCTCAGGGAGCGTGGTCTCGCCCTGAGGTCCAGGACGGAAGGCACCAGAGGGAGTCAATATGCAGCTGCGAAGCAAGAGGTCACTCAAACTGAAGAAAATATTTAATCAACCAATCAGAGAATGCCTGACACAAAAATAAACATGGCTTTTCATCTTAGCTATCCCACTTTTCTTCAATGAAATGAAATCACTTCACTATCATGTTCTTGAAAAATTATTGATCAATTTATGAGTCTAATGCTTTAATTGACTGCAATAATATTTTACTCACACTTTTAATCTGATCTTACCCCTCCTCTCTGAAAAGCCACAGGGAATTCCACTGGAACAGTGAGAGTGTAGTTACAAGAAAAAGGGTTTTTAAATTAGATGTATATTTTTATATGGCAGGGCTTTGTGTTTTATATTACATATTTTATATTATCACATATTACAGTACTGATATATCATCATATTAAACTAATCTTGTTATGGAAAAGTTTTAAGTAGCTGTCTAATTTTAGTATCAAAACATTTAATAATATTAAAACATTAACAGAACAGGAGTGGATGGTATTACATATCTTAAATACTGCATAATGTTTTCTCAACTGTTTCAATGTGTTAGCATACATTTACATTTCAACTAAACTTTCTTATGACATGCAAAGTAAGATCTCACATCTATTATTTCATTTCCACAATCAGGTATCCAGTAAGAAAGAGAAATATACCAAATACTATAGGCTATTTTGCCAAAAGTACTAGAAACAATAATATAGGCATTAAAACAAATTTTTTGTGGCTTTAGTGATGGAACTTAGGATTTCATACATGCTAGACAAGCACAGTACTGAACTATACCACCCCAGCCCTGAAAATATTTGTATCTTAAGTTACGTTTTATGCAAAAGGCAAGTCCATAGAGTCTGGAGGGCCATCAAACTGTTGTCTTAAATATGCTACCAGAGTCTACTTATATTGGGGCCCCACTAACAGGCATGCAGCAGATAGGTTTGGGGATGGGATTTTACTTCACTTGTTCATTACTGAAAATCTTAATAAAAAGAACACAAGGTTAATTTCAGAGATGTGTTCTTCTCCTCATTAGGCTCTAACATGTAGACACAGGCTTGATCTCCCACAGAACTAACTAATATTCATTCCCAGTGGAACATGGCTCACTCCAACCCCATCAAAGGTCACCAAGGTTCCAGACGTCCTTATGAGACACCTGTTGTGCACAGTTTGGTGTTCAGAATAATTCTACTCCGCAGGCTGAGGTTGGGGAATGTCCAGTGAGACTGTGTGATGTGTTGTGCTTTTCAGAAATTGCCTAGCAAGACTGCCTTCCATCTGCCATACAGTCGTGAGAGACCCAGAACATCAGGGGCTATTTCTTACTGCATTATTTCTCATTTTTAAAAACTGCACGAAGTATCACCTTTCTCCACCCAAAATGAGCCATGATAAGATTAACAGAACATTCCCAAGACCACCGTGCATAATGGGTCAGCCTAAAAAGATTTCAGATCTGCCATAAGTTTCCATTACTTCAGATGAATCAATTAAAAATCAAGCCTCTCGAGCGCACTAGCATAATTCAGTAGTTAACCAAGGCTGGTGGTGACTGCACTGAGCAGTGATGACACAGAACATTTCTGTCATTGAAGCATCTTCTATATGGTAGTGGTGTTTTAAATTATTCCTTTTATGTTCTCCTCTATAAATTCTGGTTGACACAGAGCAGAAATGAATGACATGAACCTGCAGTCAGTTATCTGGGGTTTGAAACTACTGCCCTAGCCAGCAGGTTGCATGTCGTTCTACTTTATCCTGCCCTTGACCCTTGTGGGTTCTAAGAAGAATTGCTAAACACAGAAATAGACAGTTCACTAGATATAAAATGGAAAGAGGCAGGTTCTGTCATTATTAGCATCTTCTACCACCCATGTCTTTCTTCATCAAGTCTGCTACTCAACTGCAGTCCTGTGCCACATGTTGCCATTCCAGCCCACAGCAGACCACAAGGACACTTGTCCCACAAGACAACGCTGCTTTCTGCGGTCGCTGCTGATTCCTTTGTTCAGATGCACTGTGTGATGTTTGTACAATGACAAAACCACCCAATCACACGTTTCTGAGCATGTAGCCCTGTTGCGTGACTATATCAGTAGCTGCAGTGCAGGCACTGAGGATAAAGAGCTCAGGACGCAGACAGCACAGTCGAAGGAACACAGGAAAGTGACAACCACAGAGGGATTTCCTAAGAGCTGTGATGAAGGCACCCAGGAATCAGAGAGCTTGGCTTGGAGGAAGACTCCCTAAGGGATGGAGGTGAAGGCAGACTTTCTCAAAGACTTGGCACTAACGTTTTGGGCTGGGTCTCATTTTGCTGTTCTGCACACCATAAGATGTTTGGCAGCATCCTTGTTCTCAATTTACTCCATATGTGTACCTCCTCTTCTCAAATGTGACAGCAGAAATGACTCTGGGCATCACCAAATGTCCCTGGGGCAAAACTGCCTCCTTTAGAGTTCTACACTATGGCCTGTGGGACGTATTCATTTATTTACTCAACAAAATCCTTGGGGCAATTACTGAAAACTAAGGGGGAGGATAATCAGAGGGCAGGATGTGTCTTCACACAAAGATGTTCAGCGTCAAGCTGGGGGTGGTGGTGAGTGCCTGTGGTCCCCATTGTTTGGGAGGTTGATATGGTAGGATGACTTGTACTTAGGAGTTCAAGACTAGCCAGGACAACCAGAGACTCTTATCTAATGGAAATGTCTAATGGGAGAGAGAGTGGGCAAGTGGGGCACAGACAGGGGTGCTTCATGGCAAGGAGCCCTGGGCACTTTCCCGGGTGCTCAGTGGGCTGGGACCATGAGAAGAGGAGTCTGAGGAGGTGAAAGGCAGGAGATGAGGGGTTTCCCCAAGCTTGCAGAAAGAGCATCCTAGGTTCTGGGGGAGGAGGACGCAGGCAATGACCCAGCAGCTCTAGGAGGAAGAACCCACACTCCATGCTCCATGCTCCATGCGCCGAGCCCTGTTCAGCTCATCAGAGACCTAAGGAGATAAAAGTAACTACAAGGCGAAAATAGGTCTCCTGGGGTGAGCCCTTATGAAACACTAGTATTTGAGAGAAATTCTAGGTATTATTTTCTTAATCACTTGACTAGGCATAGTATTGTAAATAGCCCAGGGTCTGTAATTAGAATGCACTAAAACAATGTTGTATCAAAGTCGCCAAACAGTATTGTGTGCACAACAATCACTATATAATGAACAAAATATTAAAGTTAGTTTAGCAGTATTTGTCTTAGTCACTTTCTCATGGATGAAACAAAATATCCAACATCCACAACTTAAAGGAGTAGAGGTTTATTTTGGCTCAAGTTTCAGTCCAAAGACAGCTGAGTGGCAGGACAGTATGGCAGAGGGTAGCTGCTCAGGCACTACCAGGGCAAAGCAGAGAGGAGGGAGGGGCTGAGAAGGGAGAGAAACCTTCCAGGTCACGCCCTCAGGACCCACCCTTCCCACCAGGCCCCGCTTCCCCACAGCAAGTCACTTTAACATCCCATACGCCAGTCACCTCCAGACACAGATTAGGCTCGTGGGGGACATCCAGACATAAACCATAACAGTGTGCTTTTAAACATTACCACATTTAAAATGCTCATGAAGATAATCTAGCAGAGGAAAAATGCAAATACACTTTTCTACTCCTTTTATAACTTGTCTATCACACAGTTACTGAAGTTTGATAAACTTCTACAAACCAAAGAGCCAAAAGTAAAAAAGAAAATTAAAAAATTCATAATTTTCAAATTTAGTCTAAATTTTTGTTGTTGTTGTTCTGGAGAAAATATTTATTCTGTATCTAGTACACATTAAAGGGGTTCCAAGGACTTAACTTGAACAATGCATGCAAGAGTTGACATGTAGTTCATGGTAATTTTGAAAAATATCATCTTTAAAAGAAAACTATTATAGTCAGGTATGGGGGTGCCTGCCTGGGGAACTTAGGCCCTGGGTTCAATCCTCAGGAAAGAAAGAAAGAAAGAAAGAAAGAAAGAAAGAAAGAAAGAAAGAAAGAAAGGGTTTAGTAAAGAAATCCTCTTCTTCTTAACTTGACCACTTTATCTTTAAAACTTTCACAAAACTATATGCATTTCTTGTACTATATTCTGTCTGAAATAGCATTTGACTTCAGGCATGCTTACCCACACTAAAACCTTTCAGGTTTTACAGGAATGATCAAAATGCTGGAAGCACCTAAAAACACAGCATATCCAGACTCAAAGGGTAATTATAATGTATTCAGAATACAATGAAGAAAAACATGTTCTAGTTGTAAAAAAAAAAAATAAAACCAAATACCAGTATTAAAATGTAAGTCCTAGAAAAAATGAACTTTTGGCCTCTCAAACATGAATGGAAAACTTTTTAAATTATGTACAATGTACCTGTGTTACTGAGTAAATTATTTTTTAATAAAGGGACTAAGTGTATATTTGTGGATTTATAATTTTTAGTTCTTACAATTTACCAAATCACTCATCAAAAATAACTATATAATCAATCCTAGATTGATTGCTATATGATCTATATGTACACATACAAGACAAAATTTATCATAAACACTAACTTAAAACCACTTTGTGGTCCCACGTTTGCAATTTTAATGCTCATTTATAGATGAGAAATAAACAGAAACTCAGTGAGAAATGTCTTAAGGCTGCTAGAATGAGGCCCCTTCTCAGTCTTACCACTGTTTTGAAAGAAGTGAGCTGCACTTTGGCTACATGACAAAGAGGGCAAATATTTCCAAAATCTAAGCAAAAAGTGCCCGGCATGGGTCAGGGAGACAGCGGCTCTGCAGGACATGGCTGGGGCTCCGCCTGGCTCTGCGCCGCCTGCCTGGTGGCAATGCAGACTACAGGCGGCCTTGCCCTGGACCACTCCACCCCAGTACACCAGGAATGAATGTGTAGGTGGGCTCTGGGCCCAGGTGCTGGACCACAGGCACCCTGAGCCTTTTGGGCCATACAGCCCATAAATGCCCAGGAGGGCCATCTTAGGTCAACCATTGCTTTGTAACACAAGCTTGGTTAGCAATTCTTCCTGCGCGCTGCTTTCTTTTCTTAAGTGATTACATATTTAACATTACAATGGGTACTTCAAGTTCCAGGGAAGTCTGATACATTATATGAGGCAAAGAGAGAGGCAGGCCTATATGCTTTAAAAATGCACATGAATCAGAAAGGTACTGATTCACATTTTCACTTTCTTACAAAAGCTCTTGATTTCAAAGTACCCTAGGGGGAGTCCTTTTGCAAAATGAACTTCCACTCCCCAAGACATCTAGTTTCAAAAAATGAATTTTTAGAGCCAGTCATGGTGCACATGCCTACAATCCCAGCACTCGGGAGGCTGAAACAAGAGGACTGCCACAAGTCGAGGCCAGCCTGGGCCACACAGTGAGTTCAAGGCCAGCCTGAACTTCGTAGGGAGACCCTGTCTCAAAAATCAAAAACAAAAAACAAACCAAAAAAAATTTTTTTATAAATGAACTAGCTTCTTTCCTTCCTTTAGGGTACATTTTTAAATTCAGTCCTATCTGCAGGTTCCATACTTGTGGGTCAAACTTCTGCAGGTCCAACTAACCTGGAAGAGTAAACATTTAGCATGCACAAGGTCCTGAGTTCAAGCCCCAGCACCAACCAAATAAGAAAATTTTTAAAAGAATTTAAAAGCTTGTGTCTATATTGACCATATTAAAAAATGCTGACTTTGTCCCTTGTCATTATGTCCTTAACAACATAGTACAATACAGTCTACAACAATTCACAAAGCATTTATGTTGTACTAGGTATTACACGTAATCTTCAGATGAGCTAAATCTAAAGGGAGGAGCTCAGGTTCCATGCAAATGCCACCCCCTTTCACATAAGGGACTTGAGTGCCTATGGCTGGGGCATGGGGCCCGGAGCCCCTCACCTGTGGGTACTCGGGGATGCCTGTGCACAGACTTCGCAGGTTCTAGAAGGAAAGACCTTGTGAGGTGTAACGCAGTGTCAACAGACTGGCTCCACACTCTCTACCGCGAAGCTCTGTAGGCCCTGGGGCCAAAGTACAACATCTACACTGGACAGGGCTGGCACTGAGTCCCTACACTCAGAGTCAAGGAGGACAGCCAAGACCTATGGCAGGCTGGCTTACCCCACAGCCACCACTGCTGCCCAGATGCCCTGTGCCTTCTGCTGCCCCTCCTACACCCAGGGCTCCCACGGCAGTGAGCCCTCCCTTCCCACCATCCTGGGAGCCCCCTCGGCACTTTCCCCTTGCTCAGTTCATATCAGACTTACTAACAAAAGAAACACTCTCAATTTACTTATCTGGAGCTTTTAAAAGCATCACTGCAAGATACTTTCAACTGAATGAACTCATACTTGCAGGCGTGAGCAGTTTTTCCTCCCTGCTATGGTTTGCTCCTGCCCCCCAAAAGTTCACGCACCAGGAACTTGATTCCCAGTGCAGTAGTGCTGGGAGCTGGGGTGAATGGGAGGTGTTTGAATCACGAGGTCTGTGCCCTCATGAATGGACTGAGTCTACCTGGGGATGAGGTGTGCCAGCTCTCAGGAGTGGCTTTGTTATAAAAGCCACTTTCAGCCATGCTTCCTTGTCCTTCTGCTTTTCCACCTCAAGACAACACTGCATGAGAGTTCTCAGCGGACACTCACCAGGCCTTTGACTTCCCAGCCTCCACCTCAGTCTGTGGCTTTGTTATAGCAACAGAAAACAGACTAAAGCATCCCCAAAGGCCCACGATTAAACAAAGAAAAAAAGGAGAACCTTTAACTCCTAGTGATGGATGGCCTTCTTTGAATCCCCAAAACTGACTCTGTCTCCAGCACTTCTCTTCGGGGCCTCTAGGAAGCCTTCCTGCATGCTCCAGTAAGTCTGTGCCTGTCCCTCGATCACCTGAACTGACGTGACAATTTCCATCCCCCCACCCTAATCTACTGAATGGAGGAGGCTCCAGTGGCAGAGCTATCTGTGTAACCTAGGATATCAACAGGCGGTCTCTTCCTCCCTAGGAGGCCACTCTGCCCTGGGACAGTTCCAGCAGGTGGCCAGCATCTGCGGCCAGCAGGCAGCATGTTCCCTTAGGAACTAAGCTGAGAGACTGCTCTCAAGACAGAGCAGCACGTGAACAGCCTCCTCATCTCAGGGAGAGAGACGCTGCCCTGGGTCTTCATGGGCAGCATTCCACCGGGACTCCCAAAAGGAAAGCAGGGTGCCAGCCACGTCCCAGGCACACTGGGACTTCCTGTGGTCGCTGTCATCTCACCCTTAAGGACACGTGGAAGGTGTCAGCCTTCCTGAAAAGTCTTATTTCCAGGTCGTCCCCCTACACTGACTGTGTCCCCCAGCCCGGGCAAGGGCAGGATAGGAGGAAAGCACAGCCCTGCACCCACGACAGCTCATGTGGTAGCAGTCAGTCCATCCCCTCCCAAAGGTCAGCCTCTCTCTGTACAGAATGGCCAAAGAAGAGTGTCTCCTGTTTTCTCCAGAGGGCATTTGTTCCTAAGTCCCTAGGGGATGCTTTCGCCCTGCCCTCTTGAACCTTACAGGTTAGGTTGAAGAAAGACTTTGAACAACCAACTGCAGTGTTTACAAAATAAAGAATAGGCTGCAACGTGAGCTTACAAATGAGGTACCAACTTAATCTGGGGGCTCCGCACAACTTCCCTGGGGAGTCATGCTTAAGGTGTGGGCGCAAGGAGAAAGCACTAATTACAGAGACACTACTCTGGGCCAGAAGCAGGCGTGTGGGTGAGGATTTCAGACGAACAGGACAGACATGGCCTCTACTTAAACGGAGCTTACAATCTGGTGGACAACAAAGATCATGACGGATCACACAAATAATGAATCAATTAACTGCTAGTGGAGCAAATGCTGTGAAAAAAAAAGAATGGTGATGATGTGCCTGTCATGAACTGTCACATTCCTCTTAACAGCTCTTCTCTGCTATGATCTTAGGAGGTGTAATTCAAGAATAAAATCAGAATAAAAGCTTCCCTTCTCTCTCCTTTCCTCTCTGTCTCTTCCTCCTCTCTGCCCCAACTCATCCCACCTGTGTCGGGGCTGGGACGGCTTCCGCTGTGAACATGCCAGGCACAGGCCATCAGTCATTTGTGGTTTCATTCTCACTCTGTTTCTTGTACAGTGTCACGTTTAAATGTCCCCAGCACTTTCTGTTCTGAATGCTTTGATCCAATCTGACACAAGGGCATAACTGACTAGCTGCTATCACTTAAGAAACTGAAGACAAGTGCCCATGCATCCTGGTGAGGTGGAGAGGGAGAAAAGCAAGAAATGGCCCCAAGTCTCACTGCCTCCCATCAGGACCAGTATGACTAGGAGATTACCAAGGGGTGGCCTCAATCAAGAAGATACGACCTTTGCCAAGAGCTGGTGCTGAGGCTGCACAGAACCAAGAGAAAACCCTTAGGCCACTGCAAGAAGTGATAGAAGAACTCTTATTAAGCTTGCTATAAAAATCTTAAATTTCAAAGCCAAGTAACAACCTCCTAAAGCTTTGGTAGACCTGCACTCAGATGCTCTGTAAACATGACCTCGTCTTTATTAAGACAGCACGGCTGGGACCAGCTGGCGCACATGCAAGGCAGAGAGAACACAGTCCCTTCTCCAAGGCCACACGGAGCTCTGGGACACACAGCCTGTCCCCAGGCACAGGAAAGGCCCCCTACTCACCTGTACTCGAAGCTAATGGTGTGGGCTGGAGTGGTTCTGTCCTCTACGTGAACTTCGAGGACAGCTCTGAGAAGCAGGGACTGTCTGTCTGAAGGAACTGCATTGAGCCTACTGGAGGGACCAGAGAGGTGGGGTGGCCCTCGGTGTGGGTGGTTCCCGTGCACAGGCTACAGACATTCAACAACAGAATGGTTTTTTTCGATTTGTCGGTACTGGTGACTGGACCCAGGGAGCACTGAGCTATAACTCTAGACCTTTTTATTTTGCCTTATTTTGACACAAGGTCTCAACTAAACAGACCTCAAATTTGTAATCCTCCTGCTTCAGCCTCAGGAGCTGGGATCATAAGCTTGTGCCACCACATCCAGCTGCCAATCTAATATTTTTATTATTCAGGGTCTACAACAAACACTGCCAATAATGCATGAGAACTGGTTATTTTAGCACAACATACACAGTGTCAATCAGATCCATCTTTCAAAACCACCCCTCACCATTAAGAACAAGGCAACTATTGTTATTAAAACATGTCATAAAGACTCCATGCAGGTAAAAACTGTATAATGTCAAATTTCATAAATCGTGAAGTTTCTAAGACGACATATTGAAATACACAAATAAAAAGTCACACCTATCATGACCCTATGGTTTGATGTATTTTCAGAAACTAAGCCTGTATTTCGTGGTTAACTTCTACTAACTTTTCAAGTAACATGACCATAAGAAGCAGGCTGTAACAGCGCAAAGGGAAAAGCAGTAGCCAAAGGAGGTCGATGTTCAGCTTTGGCTGGCTGTGTAACACCAGGTCAATCTCTTGGTCTTCATTTCCACATGCGATCAGATTAGACAATTTCCAACTGTCCCTCCTAGCCTAAAATGTTGATTTGAAAACACTAGCTGCCTGAACTCCAAAACAAGTGCTCTGGATGGTATCACTCAGTGTCACAGGTGACTCACTCAGGCCAGCGCACCACACCAACTCATTATGCCCTAGGGAGAAAGTAAAGCCAGGCTGTGATCGTTTTCCCTTTTCCCCAGAGCCAATTTCCTCACACATTCACCACCAAGAAATGTGTGTCTTCAGGAGCCGTCAACACGCAGGGCAGCATGCCAGCAGAGCTGCCCGCGTCCCTCATGAGTGGCTGCTGGAGCACAGGCTCCCTGGACCCCTGGGCCCAGCCCTCAGCCCTGGAGGTGAGCACGGCTGAGTCACCCCAGGCCTGAGGCTGCAGGCTGCAGCTGGCCTTTGACGACCAGGGTACCAGTCCCTCCTGCTTGGTCCTCTGAATTTTCACACGTCCCTGCTCACGCTGGGTAATGAAACGGTCTTGCTGGCACAGGAAGAGGGAGCCATAGCAGTGCACGTGCTCACTCTTACCCCAACTATCCTCCTTCACTGTGAGCAGAGACACAGAAGGAAAAGCGCAGTCATGAAGATCGGTCCAGTGAAGGGCCACCTTCAGATGGGGCCTGGGTAGTGCGTTATTTCTGCAGATTCGGAAGAGGGAGCCATAGCAGTGCACGTGCTCACTCTTACCCCAACTATACCCCCTCACTGTGAGCAGAGACACAGAAGGAAAAGCGCAGTCATGAAGATCGGTCCAGTGAAGGGCCACCTTCAGATGGGGCCTGGGTAGTACGTTATTTCTGCAGATTAGGAAGCACCTTTGTACAAAGAACTGATACCTCTCCCCAAATGTCTCATCCAGTAGGGGAATTCTGCTGCTCTTCATTGTTGGCCTGGTTTTGAAGGGCAGTCAGAGAAACCTGTGGTGGCCTTTGACATGCTTGTGGCCATGACACAGCACACTGTCCCGGACTGGTCTGAAAAGAGTGCCAGGCATGCCCATTCAGTCAGCTAGCATACCTGGGCTTAAATTAGGAGCCGGTTATGAGTCAGACACTGAGGAGAACAAGTGAAATGTGCCTGCTGTGCTCCTGGAGGGATCAACAATCTCCCTGGATTGGCAGACACAGAAACAACAAGTGATAAGTGGGTGCAGGGAGCCCGCTTGCACACAGAAGTGAGACTGGAGGAGGGCCTCAGTGGGCCCGGGGGACTCCAGCCCAGCAGTAAGAAGGCATGGCTGAAAACACTCCAAAACTGACATGTGAAAGCATAATGTAATAGCCTGGAAAATACCACATTTTATGCCATTTTCCAGATGCTAATGGGAGCTAAATCCTAGAACTACGTAATTAAAGTCTGTACAAGAAGAGTTGAGTACACCAGAAGTCTTAAAATGGGGACCGAAAAGGCTGGTTTCTCTAAATTTTCTCTCTTAAAACTCAGTCTTCACTGTAGAGACAAGCCAGATTATGTCGTTAAAATTAAAATAGGGACCAAAAGCAATGGTAAGAGTTGGGCATGGTGGCACACACCACGCACTTGGGAGGCTGAGGCAGAAGACCACAAGTTAACAATTCTATCCAAGCAACTTAGTGAGACCCGCTCTGTCTCAAAATAAAAATGAAATTAAACTGAAAAAGAAAAAAACCTGGGGCTATAACTCAGTCTAATATTCTTGGGTTCCATCCTCAGTATTGCAATCAAATAAAACCTTTTAAGACAACAGTAAATATAAAAGTTACTTAGGACTAAGCATGTACTAGCATTCCTTCTGAAAATACCAATCATCTAAACAACTGAAACATAAATTAGCAATAAATTATTTTTTCTAGATTGGTGACTAAAATAGGCAAAGGGTCCTTCAGGGAGAGTCTTTAGGAGAAGTATCACACTGCTGCTAGTTCCTTAATAGCACTACTGAAGCTGGCAGTCCTTGTAATCTCAATAGAAACACACCAGTGGGTCACCCAGAAAACTGCCGAAATGGCTGTTTTTAAGAAACTGCATGTGAATGTAAAGTCTACTTAAATGGCTAGTTCAACCCAGAGATAAGCACCTGCCAGATAAAAAATACTAAGAAGCTATTTATAATAACTCACAATGTAGCTAATGAAAGTCCAGTCAATTTTTTAAAATCCTTATAACTAAGTCAAATAACAGAAAAATTTCATACCTACAATTTAAACATCAATATAACCGTGGAAAAAGCTGACTTTTCCATTGATAAAAGCTTAGTGCTAATGTAAACACATGCTGCATAAAAAACCAAACTCTCCCAGACACAAAGAACTTAATGTTTCCTAGAATATGAAATATTCTAATTATTAGCATTAGTTATCTACAGACCGGATACCAATCAGTAGATTCACTTTATTTATAAAGCTTCTAAAAGTCACATTCAATAAGGAACATATATGTATTGCCACCAGAAGAAATTACTGATAAAATAGGGTTTTTCTTTTCTTGTGCAAATTTCTGAGTCACATTTCTACAGTGGTAAAGCTTAAGTTTAATTCATAAAATACTATGGCCACTATATATAATTTTACATTATAAGTTACACATCAATTTCTATTTCAAATGCAGTGTTTTGTACATACAGCTAATTAGCTCGTGTTGCATAATCACTTTCATACATATATATATATATATTTGTTTAATGGAAAATTTTTCCTCGAAATACATAAAACTAAAGGAAAAAGGGGGAGTGTATCCCGCTCTGCAAGCTATCCCTAAGTGAGATTTCTGTGACAAACAATACCTGGACAGTGTTCACCTGCAGAGTCTCCCTGATCAAAGACATTTACCAGTCCAGTGCAAAGCAGGCATGGACTGCACAGCCACTTATACGGGGAAGGCTCCTTGACCTGGCATGCGATTTCCAACGTACTCTTTTCTCCTTCAGTGTAACAACGAGGGCACAGAGCGGGACCCATTCTTTCTCCAGCCTTGCTGGGAAGCTGTCCTGTTTCTCTGCACTAGATAAAGTCCACCCCGATGCGCTGACGGGCACCTCCCTCTCTCCTTGGCCTCTCAACCTTGGATGCCTTTCTGTCCTCCTCCTCCTTACTCTTGGGTGGGCAGAAACCCGGGAGACGCAGCCACCAGGCAGCCTGCTGCTCTCCTGCAGCACATCTGGGCTCTATATCAGGCCTTTAATTAATCCTCAGTGAAAGCCAAGCTATGACATTTTGACTGGGCAGGCTCCAGTTCTGGACAGGTCTTGATTTATTGCGACTGAGTCTCAACCAACTTTGATTTATTTCAGCTTTGGGGAGGAGGGCAGGCTCGGAACAGAAAAGCGCTGTTGAATATCCAACACGTGATGTCAGGACAGGACCTCCAGACTTCCGAGGGCCGCAGGGCAGGCAGGTCACAAGAGAAAGCCGTTTTTAAAAACTTAAGATTTAAATAACATGAAATTATACAAAACAAAATAAATGCAACCACGGACAAGAGAAAATGGTCCCTCAAACAGCTGGCTGATGGCGACAGGACAGGAAGCTCAGCCTTATCGCAGGGAAATGGATGAATTCCTGGGGGCCCCAGTGTCCACTGGGGCTCCATGTCCACTCTGGGGGCTGTGCTGGCCTCTCCTCACAGCCCTCTCAGAAGCAGGGTATCCCCAAACTGCTCCCCTGCTAAGCAACACCAGCTGCTTTGGTTCTTTAAATAGAGACAGACTTCCCTTCTTCAGGGTGACAGGAGGCAAAATTATCCAACTAAACACAGACGAAGAGTCAGTGGATCTCACTAATGGATTTCTGATCTGGGCAGGCTCCTTGGCTGCGGCTTTGACGATGTGCCGTGGTCACTGCCATGGACGCGAACCTGGCAGCGGGTCACTCCTCCTCTTTGTGCTCACCACAACCTGCCCTGGGCACACAGTGGGGCCCTCACAGCACCGTCCTTGACAAAGTCCCCCTTCTCCCTGGGGGGAAGTGTACACGGAGTGAGGGCTCCCAATGTCCAAAGGAGCACAGGGCTCACAAAGAAAGGAGGAGGTGCAGGGACAATGCTCAGGAGCAAAGTTTAGTTCCCTAAAATCAAGCTGATGGTAGCAAAAACAGAGTAGTAAAAGAAGAGGAGAAGAAGAAAAGGAACAATGGCACAAGACAAGCACAGAATGGCCCGAGGAAGCAGGGGGAGATAGACATATACAAGGGGTGATCAAAATATAGTCAGTGTTTACATAAAAATATTCATTGCCATAAAAGACATAGTGTCACTCATCTCCTCACTCTGAATACATTCGTCCCGCCTTCTCACCTTCTGGAGCAGCTCTAGAAGTCTTCTTCTGTGAGCACTGGTGAGTGCTGCTGCCCAGTGCCATCCAACGGGAAAAAAAAGGCTTGTAAAAACATGACAGGTGTCCTCATCCACTGTAATCACAGGACGTGACTTCCAGTTCTCCCACAAAGTCACAATGACCATCAAGGGGAAATGCTTTGAATCAATTCAGGAGATTGAGGTAACCACAAACACATGACCAACAACACTCAGGAAACAGGACTTCCAGAACTGCTGCAGAAAGTGGCAAGAATGATGGGATTAATGTGCTCAAAAAAAGGGGGAGTATGCTTAGGGCAATTAATGGCAACGAGTCTTTTACTGCAATATATTTTTTGTAGATTCACTGTATTTTTGACTGCATCTCATAGATTCATCAAACCCTCTCAGCGACTTAGCTACGTGTGCTATGGCTGAGGGACTTCACCAGGCTGAGCCTATTCTCTGGGGCAGCCTGGGATCAGGTGCTCACTCTGCAGGGCTGCTGGGAACGGAGAGGGCCTTGGGAAGCTCTCGCTACATCCAACGCTCAGTTTTCCTGGCGCTGATGACCCAGACTGCTGTACTGGGGTGGAGACCTCAGAGGCACCTATGTATCTGCATGCAGTGCCACTGCACCACTGTGGATACTGGGGCATTAGAGTGGCCTGCACACAGGTGTCTCTGGGGAGGAAAGTCAGATGGCTGGGAGTCTCTGCCATGTGCCTGTGGATGAGCAAAGCACTCAGTGTCTTTCCTCTCAGCTCCATGTGGAATCGCTGTTCCCAAGGACTCAAAAATCTTTACTAAAATGACTGAATAAGTGAGGCTTGTGACAGGTATTAATGTAATTGCAGCATTGTGACCAGATTTAAAGGTTGAACAGCCTGTTTAGGAGCTCAGAGGAGAGCTATCATATTTCAAACATGCTTCAGGACAAAACGCCTATGCACGAGTATAAACCACCGTGTGGGTGGTCAGTGCCCCCCTCTGTAGAGTCAAGAGCCAAGGCTGAGGGTAGCTGTACCAGGACTCGGCAACAAGCTCCAAGCATGGGGTGAGACCCCATGGTTCTTAGGGACTATGCAGCCCACACCAAAACTGACTCAAAAAACCAGAGTCAGGGTCAACAACTGCACAATAAAACGCAACTGTTTTGTCATTGAAGGGAGCATATTTAAATTTTTATTCTCTTCTTTTTTTAAACCTCAAGTCAAAGTTACCTAAATACATTAATTCACTAATTTTGAAGTTAAACTCTCCACATGTCTACGGTACTGGAGTTTCTCAAAGAGATCCTGGAGATGCTGGAGACTGTGGAGCGACAGATGAGAAGCACCGGGCACTCACAAGCCCTGGGAAGCTGAGGAGCCCCAGTCTGCACATCAGGGTCTCAGCTGGAGAAGACAGCCAGGAACAGAAAGTCCCTGCCAAGCTGTCTTCTCATCAGGCCGGGGCTCTGTCCTCATGGATCCCTGCCACCCAAAGCCCAGGATGCAAGGTTCTTCTCCCCAGACATTCACTTGCTAACAGCATGAGACAGCAGGTGGCAGGCACAGCACTGGCTGCAGGGGTCCATGGGACAGCCTCATGCCTTAGTGGGCCTGGGTCGCCAGGGTCCCTGCGTGCAGGATGGTGAGTGATGAAGGACTAGGAACCTACGTCTGTACCTGGGAGGGTGTGCTGGAATGTTACTGCCTGTTTTGCAGATGGCTCCTTGTTCCCATTTGGTTGTGACCTTTGAGAAAGATGGCTGTGCATATGTATGTGTACGTGTGTTAGCACAACTGCTGACACATACACAGAGGAAGATGAGAAACCAGCACCAAACAGTCCTGCGTATCAGTTTCCAAAAGTGAATTCCAACAAAATTTAAACAAACAAGCATGACTCAAAGCAATATGCTTTGATGTATAATACAGGTAACTTCCTAAAAATATACTAAAAGAAGTTTTAAGAAATCCAAACTGATGCCTACTTTGGGCTGGTACAGCATTGAGAAAAAGAGCAGTCACATGAACACTCCCAGAACGGTCCTGCCAGAAGGGCTCCTCTAACACATGTGAACAACCCCCTTCTTGGACACAGTGTTGTTGGGGCCAGAAAAGGTACCCCCAAATTCGCCAACTGGGACTTCAAACTGCAGGCCCTGAGCAGCAGCAAACACAGGATGGGATGGGCATTCTCCAAATTTATCTACACAAAGACCAGAGCGCCCCAACAGCTGCTCCAAGCTTTGTTTTGAAATTGCATTCAGCAAGAAAGACCAATCTCCCATCAAAGAAGAGAAGGAAAATCAAACACCACACCCAGAACCCAGAGGACCTTTGTGCTAGGCAACTGTCTGCTCTGCAAACCCCTTCATTTCCCCTGAACGTCACCGAGGCCACATTCAAAACGCCTGCAGCCGCCCTCTCTGCCATGAAGAGGGTACCTAAACCTCCGCAGACCTCCTTGGTTGAGTTTCCTGTTTTGTGTGGCTCCTGCTCACGCATGTGCATTAGTAAACTGCTGTGCCTTTCTCCTGTTCATCGACTGTTGACTTGTTTCGGCACAGTCAATCAGGAATCCTTCAGAGGGGAAGCCTGAACTTCTCATGGTGGATCTCTTTCTGCAGATGAATAAGCCAACGATTCTGTAAAGCAAGTCTGGGGACCTGTTGGACAAAGCAAGTTTGTCTGTCGCACAACTACCTCTGCATCTTCTCCGGGGCCTCTACATGGCTGACACACATTGCATAGAAGAGTCAAAAATGAGCGCTTCAGGTCATGGAGGCCATGAGGAGTAAGCCTTGTGTCTATGGGCAGACCCAATAACGATTATGAAATGAGCTATACTTTCTTTGTGTACCAACCGAGGAACCCTCATACACTAGGCAATCACTTTCCCACTAAGCAGTAACCCTGGCCCTTACATAAAGTTTACAGGTTCTTTTTCATATAGTTTTCACTTAAAAGGTTAATCCAAGCTTTCCCTTTGCCAAGTAGTTCACAAGTGTTGATCAGTTTTGGTACAAATTTCTCTTGGAAAAAATATTTATTGGAGTAAACTAATTTCTTTGAGATGCACGCAACTGGAGTTCTAATATCGACTTTAATAAAGAGGGTGTCATTTTCATTTCATCATTTTAGCCAACGAAGGCACATGGAGCTATGAAGTATATTGCCTGCTTTGCCCCCCTTCTTTCTTTCCTCTTTTTATCGCACCACAAAGGTCAGGCAGACTCTTAGCACCGAGGTCTGAATTCTGCTGCTCATTGGGCAGATTCCAAAAGACATCAAGAAGTGCAGACTTGCCCATGGCTACCTGCTCACAAACAGCTGCACACATATTTGAATGATCTATTGTATTTCGTCTTTTCATATTTTACAAGAAAGAGTAGTACAGACATTCAAAAGGTAGAAGTCTTAGGTTAAAACTCCAGGTCCCTGACTCTCAGCTGGCCCTAAAGGTGTTTTAGCCCCAGGGGAACAGCTACAGCTCTGTAATGAGGATAACTTGTTGAGAAACATGCATTGAAATCCTCAAGAAAAAAAAAAGATGCTACATAAATGGAAAGGATTACATGGAGCCCACTGGAAATCTTAGCATATTCATCACAATAGTAAAGTTATAACATTTGATTTGTATGACTATCATTAAGAACAAAAAGAAAATATCAGGCCTTGCTGTAAGTCCCTTGGAACAAAGATTTTGGGGTTTCTGTGACCAGCAAAGTCTGGCAGTCTTACAATGGAGGGAGCTAATCTCAGGGAATGTGCAGCTCTAAAGCTGCCTAAGGAAATCAATTCTATCTCCAAAGCTGAGACTCTTATGTGAGTTTTTCTGGAATGCCACTTAACACTGAGCTCCCACCTACTTCTGAATTACTCATCTGAAAGAATGGAGTTAAAAACTCAACAAAGACCCAAAGGTCTGGGCTCTTTTCATGGTTAATCCTATGTCAACAACTAGGTGCTTTCTGAGGTCCCTTACTTAAAGGAACTCTGGGATTCTCTGGCTTGCAGGAAGTTCTTGCTGTGAGGCATAAACTGCTCTACTTTTGACATATGGAGTAGTCACTCTTATGGAGTAGTCACTCGCAGTGATTCAGTGGCTGCATGTCCCCAAGGGCATGCAGAAAGCTGAGGTGCCCATCTCTGGGAGATAGTCCTGGAAACTGTCCCTCAGGGAGAAGGCAGGGGAGCATTTTCTACTATCTCCACTGCTGTGTGGGGCCCCGGTGGCTGGGACACATCCACTAATCTATGGAGACAACGGAAGGATCACTGAGACAACCAGTCACTCACTCGGACACCACAGTGAAAGGACAAAGTGTTTATCAAAAAATTAGCATCTACAAGCCACCCAGTTTTCCTCAGGGTCACCTGTCTTCAGGATCCCGTAACTCTAAGTTAGAATGCTAAGGTCAGAACAGGCAGCTCCATGGATGGAAAAGCAAACTCCTGGTCAGTGGGCAAGCCGAACCCCGCTTCTGTGTGCAGAGCAGCAGGTGCTGACTTGCAGTGGGACCTAGAGGCACTGGATCTGGGCTGAGACGATGTCAAGTGTTAAATGCTCACTGAAATGTGATGATTTAGTTAGAAAAAAATGTAAAGAGTCTCAATAGCATTTAATCATCTTTTACATATTTGGGTTTTTTGTTTTGTTTTGGTTTTCTTTTGGTCTTTTTGAGATGGAGTTTTGCTGTGTAGTTTAGGCTGGCCTTGCACTCACTTCATAGCCCAGGCTGACCTTGAACTAGCAGCAATCCTTCTGTCTCAGCCTCCCAAGTGCCAGGATTACAGGTGTGCACCACCACCCCTGGTCATATTTACACTCCCAGGTTCACTCAGCTAATTAAAGTACATTATTAAATTAATGTCCTGTTTCTTCTTCCCTTTTTTCAAGTGGTTACTAGTATCCCTTCCCTTTCCCCTTCTCTCTCTCCTTTCTCTCTCTCTCTCATCCTGGACACTGACCCTAAGACCTTGAGTACACTCAGAATGCACTCTACCACTGAGCTACACTTACAGCTAGAAAAAATTTAAATTATGTTACCTCGGTTCATGAATTTAACTCTTTCTGATTCTGGTTGTCAATGTACATAAATTATATGGCTCACATGTGGTGCTAGAATTACATTCCTATCAGTCCTTTCTCTAGTGCCTTTTATCCTGGGATATAAAAAGAAGTTGATGTTAGCTTAAACCAGTTCAGAATAACTGGTAAAAACTAGAAAAAAGATAGTACCAGTTATAAATTATTTTTGTTTCATTCAGAGATTTTACAACATTAAAACACAAACTCATACTCTGCACCACACGACACTGTCTCTATTACAGGTATTTTTTTTTAAATACACATTTTGTACTAGGCAATAAATAATTCTTACATGAAAGTGTTTAATATAGAATCATATTCTCAGCATATATACTCTCAAACTATGTAGAACTCTAGCTCCCTGACTCTGTAGATAAAAAAAATTGAGATTTTCAAAATAAAAATCCATATTGCTTGAGGCAATATGGAGACCTGGCACAAGGCTGAAAACTCAAAACCCAGCAAAAGGGATGCCAGTCCCAGTAGCACAAGGCACCCAGGATCAGGCCACACAAACACAATCCCCACAAGTCTTCAGTCCAAGAAAAAAAGCAGGTATAACCATGTAAGACTAATGTTCCACTTAGTGATAAATTATACAAGTACTCATGTGTACCAGTATGCATTTAAAGGATAAATAGTGAGTTTTTCTCTAAGTATCTTAAAAACTGCTATAGAAAAACTGGACATATGCTTTTAAGAAAAATCTGAGGACTGGGGAGGTAGCTCAATGATAAAAGGATGGCCTGGCATGTGGAAGGCCCTGGGATGGATCTCTTAACACTATAAAAAGAAAGAAAGAAGAGAAAAAAAGCTCTGAAAACTGGAGAAAGGAAAGTTCATTAATCACATTTATTACCAAAAAAGTTCACTCCACTTGCTATTCCCTTGCACTGGTCTAGAGTAGTAAGGCGAACCTTCCAGAGCTTTCAGTGACACAAACAGCCCACTGTGGTACTTGTGCCACAGGTTCACCACTGCTGGTCTACAGCATTCCTGGCTGGGTGGTCAGGTGTATTCATGCTCCCTAGGGTTCTGCCAAGAGATGGGTCCCCATAGCCTGGATGGCACGGTTGAGGAAGATGAGCCCTGAAACACTTGTGACAGCAAGCAGCAGTGCACGCCTGCACTTGGTGCGGTGAGTGGGAAGGGCCACACCGGCAGAGCATTCCACGAGGAATAAGCTCTCCCCACACACGGATTCTTGAAAGCAGCGTCAGAAGTTGTCTCCAGGGGCAAGCAAATGTCCACCCGTGAAGGCCAGGCGGGCACTTCCGCTGTTCTATCTTTGGGCCATTAGTGCTGGATGTTGAGGCAGGCTACCTCCCAGAACACCTACAACTGGAAAGTATTTCTTCTCAGATGAAAACTGGCACATTGAGTGTATCCTCTGGGTTTGGGGAATGTTTCCCATCCCAAAATACATTTTTAAACACAAAGAGACAGTTAGAAATGGTCACTCAGCTGATAACTCTGTTTTATTTAGTAATCTGTCTGATAAGAAAAAAACAGCAGGAAAAACAAGCCTTGATATTTTAATTTCTTTATGTCTATTCTTTTTTACAATTTAAAAAATGTGGGATTTGTCAAAAAAAATGAGCAGAAATCACGAGAATACAGCATACCATCCACGGTGCACTGGTTTCTTTTCAAGGAAAAAGAATTATAGCCAGAGAGAGGATGTTGCCACACACATATAATAATGGCATTAACCATTCTGACTTGCAACATAAATTGAACTATTAAAGGATTTAAATGTTCCTCATTAACTTTTATTAGCCTCAATTTTTAAGTTTTTTCCTTTCCCTTAAAATCAAAACTGAGCGTTCCTTCCACTTCACCCACCTTCATGCAGCACTCAGACGAAGCAGGGTCTTCATGGATCACAGACGAGCTGGTCTATAGGGGAAATAGCATCTCAAACAATTGCTCCTCTGGAGCAGAACTTCTTCCAAAGACTCTAAAACCATCACTGAAAACAGTTAAGTCTGCGGCTACATTTTTGAAAACTTTTTCAAACTTAGTTCCCAGAAAAACAAGAGATTTCATAGCCCTATCATGTTAGTGTTTATCATTTAGTGTCAGTTCTATCATTAAAAAAAAAAAAAAAAAGGTGATGTAATCAAGGACTGTGGCAAGGGTCTGGGCTCTGCACAGACTTTCCTGAGCAATGAACAGTAGGTGAGGAGCTTTACATGTATTATCTTGTGCAGTGAAGCTAAGAGTTATAAAACACACTCTTAGCCACATGTGAAATGAACACCTACTTGCTGATGAATCTGATACCAGGAAAAAAGTACTGTGAGATCCTCCTTTCTCTACAGGTTACATGTGTGAGCTACACATGAGCCATGGAGAGAGAGAGACAGACAGACAGACAGACAGAGACAGAAAAAGACAGAAACAGAAAACATATAAAAAGCTTTTTTGTATTTGTTTCTAAAGACAAGGCTGTGACATTAAAACAGCATTTCATAAAAGGGAAAGTAAGTGCACACTGGGCCAGAAATTTTTCAAAATCTAAGGAATGTTACCAAACTACAAAGTTATGACCTTGTACATGTGTAAAGGCCAACTGATCTTTTCCATGTGCACTAAAGGCTCAAAGCAGTCTTACCAAGTGTCTCTCAAAATTAAATTTATCTTATCTCCGTTACACAACATGTGAATGAGGACAGTTCTTCAGTTATATAATTTGCATGCTATGGTTGTTATTAATTTGATCCTTTACTGTTTTTTATGGACCCTTTAAAGAAACATAAATGTGATAATCATGTTCTGATTATATTCCCTATTACCAGGGATTCCATGCAAATTTGGTAGTCAGCTATCTGAAAGACATTTTAGAAGTTAGTTTTCTTTTTCAAAGAATGGAATGGTGCAAATCCATTTTCAAAAACTATATTCCAGCTCCAGGAAAAAAATAATGATACTATGTCAAAAATGACAATAATATGCATTTTTTCACCTTGGAAACGTTAGACTTGAAAGGAGACTATAGTGTAAGTTCTCTATCACTCCGGTTGAATTCTAAGACCACCAGTGTAACACCACCACTCAGAAAACCACAGGGGTGGCCTTGCTAGAATACACACAGAGCTGCTGAGGAACAGGAAACGAAGCCAGATGGTTCTGCTGAGGGAAGCACTTTTTTTCCTTTATAGAGCCAAAAAAGTACTAATAGGTCAAACGCAAAAATGCAGATATGTTAAAACAGAAAGCTAACAGGGAGATTTATGTAAATAAGACATGCTTAGTTTTGTATTACGTTCTCAGCTACTTCAGTAAATGGATGTGGGGGTAAAAACACAAGGAAAATCCTTTCCCATAGTTCTGATGTGTTTCTTGATGGAGGAAACTACTAATAACCCTCTATGGGCACTGTTGCAAAATTTTGGAAGTCAGTAGCACCGAGCATCTGTGAATTATCATAAAAGCTTTTTTCAGGTGAACCACAGTCAATGCCTCTGGCTTCTTACACATCCGGCTAAATGTGGTTATGCACAATAGGATGAAGTCCAAATGCAGGACACCTGACACAGCAATCCGAGCCTGCTCCTGGGGGAAGCCACATGCTCCCAGCTCTCTCGGCCCACACCATGCTCTGTGACTGTGGGACTAGGCTCAGACTCAGCCACGTGCCTCTGGACACCGGCCCTTCGAGGGTCCCATGTGTCTCCTGGAGGACCCTCGTCCCATCCTCCTTGATTCTGTGTTTGAGCTTTGGCAGCAGATGGCTGCCAGACCTGCACTCAGGCAGTGGCCGTGAACGTGCACCTGGTTAGTGAAATGCTCCTGCGGGTGGCCAGAGCTCTGTGGCCTTCTCTGCCTGACACAGGACCAGCACCTTGCTGGGCATGGGTGGAAGGTGCAGGTCAGCTGGAGCTACTGTCCTTGAGGTCATGAGATCTCGGCCATGGCATCTGTGGTGGATATGATGACGGAGAGCTGCCTGCCCCTGGACTTCCTGGGCACCTCACTGACCATGCACACAGCTCAGTGGCCTGGCCTCCACCTTACAGAGAGCATCACTACAGGAGTGGCTACAGGGAGCACTGGGCTCTGATGCCTGCTTAGTTCAAGTGAGCAATGTCAGGCAGCAAGGAATGGAGGAAAGGGTCAGCGGACAGGACCCAGGAAGGCACGACAGTGTTTAATCTGGTGGTGACTAATGGACACACATGGAGTACCCGTGTACAATCCTATGCAGGGTGCTGGGGGTCACAACAGGGGCAGCCAGAAGGCTCTCAGGGAGTGAATGAAGAGCTGAAAGCCAAGGGGACAATGGACAATTCTTCAGGCTCATGGTTGGATGAGGAGGGTGAACAGAGGTCTGTCCCTCAGGAAAAACGATAGGAAGCAGCCCAGAATGCGGAGAAGCAGCACGGGGAAAAGTGCAGCCCACGGAGTGCTGAGGGCCAGGCTCAGGGCCAGAGCACAGGCTGGGGAGGCAGAGGATGGGGCGGCTGCAGCAGAGAGTCCCGGATGTGGCTGAACACAGCATGCTGTGCCCCTGACACTGGTTGTGCTCTGCAATAGAGACACGGATGGCAGCTGCTGCATGACACAAAGGGAGTTCCGGCTCCAGGCTGGAGTCAGCCAGGCCTGCTACCGGAGTGGAGAAGACGCTCTCCTTGGCCCCACCCAGTGGCTTCAGCACTCCACTCTCGGCTTCTGCCTCTGGGGAGACAGGCCGGGCAGCACCTACCACCCCAGAGTGCTGGAGTGTGAGGCTGCACCCCAGCGGTGAAGCAGCGGACACCTTTCCAGTAATAGATAAAGCTTCGAAACTAAAAATAAAGGCTGCGTGCACACTTGAATTAATGGTACTTAACTAAATGCTTTTCCTTTAAGGAAACTGAAAATTACACCTGTTGGCAAACACAGGGAGCCCTGGGTGCACTGATTTCCCTTTCACTCAGACACAGGCTGCCTCGGCACCCCTCAGACAGCTTCTCAGGTAGAGGTTGCCTGGGCCGAGGACCTGGTGGGAACTGTCAGGAAATATTTTCAGCACAGACACTGACACAGCCCTGGCTTTCTGCAGTTCAGCTCTTTATTCTCATGATATATCTGCTATTCTATTCCCTATGGGAAACACTGCTGTAAGGAAAAGAAAGGAAGACTAGTGGCCACCAATTCACGATACGGTGCTATCTCCACAGTGAATGGTGTTGCTATAGCACCAAGCTGGCCATGGTGACGCATGGGAGGCTGAAGCAGAAGGATGGCAAGTTCAAGGCCAGCTGGGGCAACTCAGTGACTTTAGTGAGGCCTGACCTCAAAATAAAAAATGAAAATTAAAAAAGGCCCTGAGTTTAATCCTCAGTACTACAAAAAACAACAAAAATAAAAAACAAAGGGAGGTACAATGCCAAGAGCATGCCAGGCCTTAAGGAGGTCTTCACTATGCAAAGCCAGAGGGGGTCCTCAAGTCACCCTCAACCCTTTCACACAGGCCCACAGGGAATGTTCCGGAAACTGGATACTCCCCCTTCCGTGGGGAGTCAGAGGGAGGGAGGCCAGAGAAGAAGATAGAAAGGGAAAGGCAAGCAGGGAGGAAGGGAGAAAGGAAGAGGGCGGCTGAAAGGGACAGGAAATGGCAGGGCACCGTGGGTTAGCAAAGAGCCTATCAAAACGCTTAACTCAGCCAATATAATTCCTTTGAGCCCCACTGGACTTCTAACATCCCGGAGCCCTATACCACGCACAATTAAACAAGCAAACCCGTAATTCATTAGGGATAATTTTAATAGATGACTCATTCGACCCAGACAGTCAATGACGCTTTGGTTTCCCGAAGGCCCTGCTGGACAGCTAACCACAACGAAGCTTTCAGCCGTCACGAACAACGGACGGGTGATGGGATTTCAACCACCTCTGCCACTTCTCCAGACTTTTTACTTCAGTTTTTCTGACGAGAAGGATCCAGTGAAGTGACTTCTGTTAAACTCGTATTTCTTGCTCAGCAGTGATGCCCTCCTCACATTATTTGACTGTACAACTATTAAGTGAGCACTCGGGGGAGGAGTCCTTCTGTCTTCTGGGTGTGGGGCCTGGCCACATCACTCTGGCTCTTCGGATGCTTTCCATGTCTCTCCCACCAGAGCTGTTTCACAGGAGCACAGAGCTTAAGAGGCCAGGAACACACACGCTAGCTTAGAGATAAGGTGCCCTGAGTTTGTTAGACGGTCCCCATCTGAAGTCAGCGGGAATTAGCTTTCAACTTGCAAGGACAGCTAAATAAATTAGCACACAGCCCTGTGTCACATGACGGCATCTACTGAGGGGTTGGCGGACAGGGCTGGGCTCTTCTCTGTCTCAGACCAGGACTTCCACAGAGGCCTTGTCCTTTCAAAGCTACATTTTTCTGAGAGCTTCAAGTAACAGTTCCCAACATTCCAGCCATGGTCAGGGATTTGTTGGGAGAACCAAACCGAAAGATGCAATACTAAGATGTGACACAAACATAGGGCAACCTTCTGGGGTTTAGGAAGAGGTCTGGGGAAAGCTCTTTGCATTTAACTTTTAAATTTAAAATTCAAGATCCAGTAAAAATAGCAAAACAAAACAAAACAAAACACTACATGAAAAAGCTTGGTAAGAAGGAGGCAGGCATGACCGTGCTATCAGGATGCCACTGGGATGAATACCTGCCTGGCGGGGAGTTGGTGACAGAATCGTCCAAGAAGTGGGAGGCCACAGTCACCTCCCTGGAATGCAATCTGCCCTGTCCCCTCCAGCACAGATGCCCACATACCATCCTTCTGCCCTCAGTCGGAGAATGTGGGACAGACCACCTGGGAGCCAGGACTTGACTTCTGAGCGTGTGAGTGACAAGCAGTTAGGAGGAAATGAAGTCACAGCCATGAGGGACTGGCTCAGAGAAGGCAGAATGACTCTTCCTCTCCTGTAGTTTGCACAGATTTTCTACAGCTTCTGTTAAGTAAGTCAAAATGAGACTTTTTCAGGGGCCAATGGTGCAGCACACTGGTAGAGAGTTTGCTCAGCAAGGGAAAGGCCTTGGGTTCCATTCGTAGCACCCCTGCCCCCAAAAGGGAAAATTTAAAAAAAAATTTTTTTTGAATACATTTTATATGTACTTAAAAATGAAACCCTATTATTGGAAGGTGATCTGCTTCTAATTTTTATGCATGGGTTGGAGTTAGGGCATGGAGGGGAGAGGAAAAGGAATGGAAAAGTCTGAAGGTTTTCAGTAACAGCATCTGTGATGGAAATCTGGGTCCAGCGAGAAGAATCCTCTAATCAATCTGACCTTGAAATCTGATGAGCAGACAAGGAGGTTCCTAAATGAGGTAGTGCCATGTCATGTCACCCAGGGGTTCTTGGCCCCCTAAACAAATGCCATTGTTGTGATTTTTAAATTTTACTTGGTAAATCAGGGTCAGTGTATCATTCTTTCAGGGTTTTTTTTTGTTGTTGTTGTTTTGTTTTTTTGTTTTTTTTTTTTTTTTGGTCTGTTCAATGTCCTCTTTAAAAATAGGAATAAAGTCTAAGTCATAAAATCTAGATTCCAGTAAAATCTAGAGATTATTAAGAAATAGCCACTGTATAATAACATATGAGCACTCCTTAGATTCCTCTGCAGTCTGCACACAAACACAGGGAAACCTGCTTCAAAACAGTTTGATGGAACCAAGTAAATCTATCACAACTCAAACCAAACAGGAGAAGAAAACATTTAAAGGAAATGTTTTACACTAAGAAAACATCCTTAATAGTGTAAGAAATAAAACATTCATATTTAATTTTTAATATATTTTATAAAGAAACGTGTGTTTTTACAGAGAAATGATGAAATGTTTACTGGGTGTCATACCAGGCCTGTTGGGAAGAGAAAGAGGACAACATTCAAGTCCTGCCTTTAAGGGCTTTCCTAGAGACTGCTTGATAAAGACTGATTGTATCCTCAGAGGTCTTACTCAGTATAGATTTGCAGGAGGTAATGAACAGCAACAAATTCAGCCCAACCATTCTCTCCACAATATGTGAAAAGAAAAAAAAAAAAAATAGCATAGTGCTCCCATGTACTCCATGCAACCCTGGGAGGCACTCAGGAAATCTATCTTAAGAGGTAATTTCATCTCTTTCCCTGAGAACTTTAATAATGATTTCCATATGAGACTTACACCAACAATAGAAAGACGGTTTCTCAAGGGACTTCTCAATGTTGTCTTCAGATAATTGTTTCTGTAAAATCATGGTTGTGAACTAACTAGGCTTAGCAGAAGTCTGATTCTTTATCTTTCAAAGGAATTTCATTTAACTGCACCCCAAATCCATGCATATGGGGCATATTTTGCTTGCGTGAATGATATGGCCACAGTTTTTTAAGCAATGACAGTAAGGTGGGAACTCATTGGTAATTTGACCTCCAAAGCACAATAGCTTTGGAACATTCTTTAACTATGGCAATGTAGAATAGCAGAACAAGGATCAATGTTACTAGACAACTTAAAGTCATTTCACTGAAAGTGAAGGTGCCAGACACCTTACTTCCGTGCAATATTTACTCCACTTCCTACTTTTTCTACTCCATGCCACCTGGTCTCACCACTGCTGCCCTGGGCATCCAGGGCAGACATCCGGTGGCAAATCACCACATCAATCACAGTCACTTTGGGATCAACTCGGCTTTACAAAGCCGTCAATCATCCCAGCTTTACTAAAGTTAGCAGGTGGAAAAAATGCAAATGATCCAGCAGTGGCAGAAGGGATCAAACTTTTTTTCTTTTCCTAAGATGAAAGGATGAGGAACAGCTCTGTGAATCATTGCTATGATTCCCTCACAGACAATATGCAGAAGAGGTTTTCTACCATGGAGTAAACAGAGGCAGAAAAGAAAGTGTTCGTCTGCTTTAGTGACTATTTGACTTGGAAAAGGTATCTGCTCTATGGCTCTGGAAGCCACTGTGCTCCTGGGCCTGCATGGACATCCAGTAGCCCGCAAAGGCCAGTGCAGAGCCTTTGGCCTCCCCAGGCTCTGTGACAACAAAGCATGGAAAGTTGGGAAAGGATTCCTGCAGTAAAGGTGCCAATAGGTAGGATAAGGCCAAGTAATACTTTAGAATGATTTTAAAAGATAGTTTTTGCTTGATGTGTGAGCACGAGTATGTATTTGAGACACAGAGACAGATTAACTTATGGCCTTCAGGCAAGGACACAAAGACTGCCTTGACTGCAAACGTGATTTGCCTTTCTGAAGAACACTACTGTAGAAAGTGCAGCAATGAGTTTTAAAGATCTGTACCTTGAAAATAATGTCTAAATTTAGGTGATGTGATATTTTATGAGGCAATCCCATTGATATCACATTAGTGAACTCATTAGTTGAAGCTTTCCTTTATGGGTGGAGGTGGCATGAAATGAGGGAGGCGCTGGGGCGGGGGCCAGGAAAAGGAAACAGGTCTACCAGGCGCCCGGGGTGAGCTCAGGGAACCCCAGCTGTGTGGGGCGTGACGGCGTGCATCATCTAAGTGTGAAGGGGACCTTTTTACACTGTTTCCCTGGAAGTTTCATTTTCAGGGCTAAGACTGACCTTCTTAGGTGCAGAGGGTCACTTGGAGATCACTGCTGTGCTAACACATCCCCTCAGTGACAGTGACTAAAGGGTGGAGTAGGGCTTACACCTCAAAGTAGTTAATTGCTAGCCATTAGAACTTAAGTGGCATTTACAGTTTCTGAACGCACAGCCCAGGCTTTATGCCTACAGAGCAGCACTGCTCTCCAGGGGCATGTGTGTCCTTTTGCTCCACAAACATCAAGAACAGCTTTTCTAATGTGCTGTCAGATCCCCAATTTCATGTTTAAAATCAAGCTGAAAATAGAACCTAAAAATGCACCCACCTCCCCTTCCTGTTTTAAACTATCTATGGATGACAGTGAGGACTAACTCATCTGAGAAACACAGGCGCAATAGGTGTCTCTCATTAAGATGAGGATTTGAAGGAGGCCTCCAAGTTCTGGATGTGGGGGCATGGATGCTCCTGGGCGGTCATTGCCAGCCAACTAAGACCTGGCTGATGGAAACAGACAACTATGACTTTCAGTATTTTTCTCGGCTTATTTTGCATCATTCATTGAAAACCTAGAAGTTTTCTGTCTAGAGCTGGAGGATGTAGCTCAGTGGTAGAGACAAGGTGCTTGCCTGGCATGCACAAGGCCCTGGTTTCACTCCTCAGCTCCACACAAGGTTTAGGTGTTTGCTGGATAATCATAGCCTTAGATGGCAGAAGGAAGAAGAAAATATGAGAAATGGCAAGCTGAATTTGTTAAATAGAGTTTTCCAAAGCAAGGGTCAAGGTATTTTTATTCAATTCTTTATGAATAGCATATTCTTTCAGAATAGGAACAGTTGCTCAGTCTAAACATTTGAGGCTCCAAAACTGCAGGAAACTGTTGAAAGCTCCCTTCACAAAGCAAATAAGATAGTTCTTTCCTTTTTATTAATTTATACCCTTGAGTTGCTTTTTGGTAAATGTTTGGTTTGTTAGAAATACCCAGCAACCATCATAGTTTTCTAAATACAGATAAAGGAGAGCCTACTTATTTAGTTACTTGCATTCCCCC
The DNA here is from genome assembly GCA_004363535.1 of Dasyprocta punctata. Classification (NCBI taxonomy): domain Eukaryota; kingdom Metazoa; phylum Chordata; class Mammalia; order Rodentia; family Dasyproctidae; genus Dasyprocta; species Dasyprocta punctata. The sequence goes on along the minus strand of RJWM01000025.1, from coordinate 88,379 downwards.
CACCCCCGGAGTATTTTTCAAAGAGTTCATTTGCCCCCTATAAGGTTAGAAGATTTTGCCTCCAATAGAAAACAGTGATCAACAGTCCACTGGTCAATATAAAAAAATTAAATCATATTACAACACATTCCATGATCATGCCACTGTCATATTTTCCCGTCAAAAAGGATACCCTAGGTTCCTAACTAAGAACATGGGATTAGACTCCTTGAGAAGAAGAAATCTTATCACTGACCTTACTCTCTAACTAGCAGTCAATTGGCAAAGACTTCATTAGAATCGCTTTCCTGGGAAGTTCCCTAGCACTCCAGGCAGATACTCACCCTTCCTTCAGTGCACCCGGAAGCAGAACTGATGCTGCTCTGAGAGGCTTCCGGCGACCCAGGAGTCTCACCTGTGGTCCTGCTGTGAGCCAAGTGGAACCTTGCCTCCTTTTGGTCAGTGAGCTCTCAGAAAAACGTGGCCTTTAGATAACTGTAACACCAAAGACACTCCTCTTATATGTTGGTGTCCTATAAGCGTACACACGCACACACACCAGTTGACAGTGGTGCTGCACACTTGTCAACTTTCCTTAACTAAGATCTCAGGAAATTTAAATGACAATTTTCCCTTCAGATTTGTGCAACATGGGTGAAAAATAATGCTAGCAATAGACTGAGAGCCAGGGAATTAGCAAAGGCGAGAGGGCAGTCAGTTCTTCCTGGCTCCGCATCCCTCGCGGTGAGTCTCAGCTTTCCCAGACCCCGCAGCAGCTGAGAGCTGCAGTGCAGGTCCACTCACCTGGAGGACATGGACACAGGGCGGGCACCTCACTGCACAGTGTCCCCAGTCATGCCCTCTGCACCTCTGCCTCACACAGCTGGACTCTCGAATCCAGCAAGATCTGATCGCTCTTCTACCAGATTCCCATCTCAGCTACTTCCCTTCCTCCTGGGCCATGAATTACAGGAAGAAAAAAGGAAGAGAAGCTTAATTTTCTGATTCATTCAAAGCAGACTACAGAGATCCTGTGGCTCATGTGCCAACATAAATGAGTGAGGCAGCTGTTCTGGGCTGGAGTTCTGGTTCCATTCACCTTTCCTGTCAAGAGCTTTGGGCAAAGATAAAACCCTCTATCCCTCAATTCCTGCCTCCATAAATGGGGACATTTTATCCATCTTTCAGGACTCTGATGTCTATTATACAAGATGATGTATATAAAGTCCACAGTAAAGCCTCTGGCATGTAGTAAGTGCCTGACACTTGGAAATGCCTTATTTCTAAAACTGTTATTTCCATCTGTGTTCTCTACCCACTCACCCCTGATGGTGGAGAAATACGAAGCTAATTCCGATGAACTTTAAAGCCTGCCTGTAATGACCTGACTGTCCCTGGACTGCTTCTGGGCAACAGAACTCGCCAGGAGCATCAGTAGGGTTGGCTACTGATGAGAAAACATCTTGGTTTGGCCGATGTTGGACAGGCTCAGACTTAGGTCTCTTACCACTGGGTCTCCCAAGGGCAAAGGACCCTGTGTGAGTGGTAGGGGCTTCAGGTTACTTCTAGCCCAACCCCTATGAGTTTGCTTGTCTCTAAGTGCATGCTGGCTAGAGCTACCTTCAGATACTCTTATCAATTGGGACCACAAGGAGAGTTTGTTAACCAAACTGTTGCCATAAGCTCTATTCAAGCGCATACTACAACTTCCTAACTCTACTCAGCACTGCTAGGTATTCATACTTACCTTTTGTTCAAAAGGTCCCCAGGTCAAATAGGTTTGGGGAACCCTCTATCAATCTGAGCACATTCGCACATCATCAGTTTTGAATAGTCAGTCCTACTGTGAAGAGACCTGCTTTACTTTATGCATTTCCCTGGCATAGTCAGCTCCTGAAACTGCCACTGGCAGCAAGGAGGACCATGACCATGTAGGGACTTGAGAGAATGCATGCGGAGGAACAGCAATGCCTCCCAAGGAGTCAGACTCTTTCCTTGGTTGTTTGCGGCCCCCACTCCCTCCACAATGGCTGACGCGCTGGCCTCAGTGGCTGACGAGTGCCATCGTTGTGCCCCCCGCCCCGTCCTTCTGAGCAGATAAAGAGAAGGGCTGTGCAGAGCTCAGCGAAATCGTTCAGACGATGGAAACATTTTAGATGTCTGAGCTGCAGTCTAACTACATGAGAAATACAAATTCTTTATAACTTCTGTTTGGGTAAATTAAGTACATATAGCCATTTACAATTGCAGTCATTATTATTTTTTCCTGCAAAATGTGGTACTGTTTGCAGATGTTAATTATAGAATCTGAACTCTGTGGGAGTTCAGGGTAAAATGCATGCAGTCATTTTATACATTTAAAAATGTTTATAATAAACCATTAGAAAAGATGTAAATCCCTATAACTTGCTTATTCTGAAGGGACAGTATAATTTAACACAGGTTTCATATTCTTTCTTCATTTCAAGTTGAAATACATTTTATCTATTTAAATAATTTTTAAAGCTTTTTGATCTAGTAAGCAGGACTATAAATGGATGTTAATGAATTGAAATTAGCAACAGGAAATGACTGTGTAAGTTATAAAAATGTTTACAAGACAGAGGTAGGCTCTCATCATGTATGGCTAGCACACTAGTGCTAATTTTTTACAGGTTTGTTATTATATCCTTTTCAAAGATGGGTAAACTGAGATATACAGACTCGTGCAGCTGAGTAATTCACTGGGACGGCTGGAGTCCTCCGTACCCTGTCTCATAGCGCAAAGGGTGAATGTTCTCTATTCTCCATCAGGGAAATCCATCTATAAGTAAAGAGTGCATACATTACTTCATCTGAAGGGTTTGCAACATTTCCGTGGCTAAAATGAGCAGGACCGTATGAAGATGTCTATAAGTGAGTTGTCTGATACACTTGCCGACAGTTCTCCATTCTCAGGCTGCTTACCCTTTCAGGATGCCCATGTGTTTTAAAACAAACGATGTCTGGCATTTTTCAATTTTATGATTGCTGACTTTCATTTTGGCTACAACTGAATTTTAGCTGTAAGTCTCTGAAGTAACCTCATTTTAATATATTTAGAATTGCAAAGAACTTAGTATTTCTTTACATGGAGAGCAGCAAACTATGCATTCTTACTTAATAATGGTTCCTTTTCAGAAATTTAGACATTTTTTCAGAACACATAAATGAGAACTATAAAATGCTACTTACGTCATCAACATATGTTACTGTTAGAACCCCAGGAGAATCCTTAATATACAAAACCCACTTGTCTCCTGGAACAAGACAAGCCTTGGTTGTCAAGGAGAATGTCTTAACTTTGTGTGTGCACATGTGTGTGTCCGTTCATGGAATGTGACAATTTCACAATTTTATTAAAAGTCCCAACCACCTTAATCTTGGGGGATATTCTGACATCTCTGGGTGTTCTACACTGACACCATTTGGTCAAGCAGTCATAAAAATGACTTCATTGAGGACACCCTTTTTAAAGTATTTAAGTCAAACTGTAAAATATTTTCATTTTACATGAACGCAGACGTGGACCCTTTGTGCCACGGCCTGAGCTGCACCCTGAGCTGTGTCAGGCTTGGCCCTGGGCAAGTAAGAAGATAGCACTGTGTACTTCTGGTCCATAGGAGGTTTACTGCCTGCCTAATTATTTAGTAGTCTCATTCTTATTTATTGGATTTTTTTGGTCTATTTAAAATATGCCCTCTTGCCTCCCGATTACAAAAATTTACACACATTCATTTTAAAGATCTAGAAAACATACAGAAGGAAAGAAAACATAACAGCTACAAGCATCATCCACACATTGGGTAGCAGTTCCTTCACTATTAAATTTTTCTTTTCCTCAATTGGAAACACAAGAAAATAAAACTGAATGAAATTTAATCTATTTGGTTCCTGAATAGGGAAAAGAATCTGGATAGACAAAAGTGGGATACAGAATCTGGATAAGAGCCCAGATATAGCTATACATGCAGCTCTAAGCATATCCTGACTGCTAGAAGGCTGCACGCCACCGTGGTGTCACTGAGAGAGCAAATTTTACTTTTTTGTAAAACTTATCTTCTATTTTTAAGTAGCAAAGGCCATTTAAATCAAACAAGAAAGTTTTACATTTGACACTTGTCTTTCTCCTACTTTCTTGTAATGTCTACGCATATGGACCTATATACTTTTTAATATTCCTGAAATATATCTAAAGACTACTTCTATAAAGGAGTTCTTTGTAGTTATAGGCTTGTAATTCTAATGATCAAAATATTATGCTGCTGAATGTTTTAAATCAGAACTATTTTTTCCATAATATACAATATTAGGTGTTTAAGCTCTACATATTTTTCGTAGTTATAAACAAAACTAAAACCAGGAGTGAAGCTGACCTCTGTGTTAGCAAGTGAACTCTGTGTTTGCTTTCTTTTGTAAAAGTTCAAGTTTCTTTTTGAATGGCATTAATGCACAAGGAAGTCAGATCTGGTTTCCCAGATAAGAACCCTTCAAGACAGAAGAGACTCCAGAGCACAGGAAATCTGTGAGCCCCTGAAGGAGGACTCGCACCTCCAGAGAATTTCCCCACCATGCTCATTCATGCCTGGTCACAGAACCGACACGGAAATGTAAAAGCATACAAATCGGGGTAAAGGAGAATATAATCATGCGTTTTTAAGAAAAGAAAAATCACTACTCACATACATAACTTGGTAACCCAAACCCAAACGTCACTGTATAGGAATCCCCAGGGCAAAAGCCTGAGCCCACCTTCACCCCGCCCGTCTTCTGTGACTGCGTCAGTAACACCTCCACTGAGTGCAAGCTCACACAGGGGTGGGGGTGTGGCACACAGACTGAGCGGCAAACTGCCTTTCCTAGGAATTTTGTGGAATAAAGCAAATTTCAGGTCTTAGCTTACACAAACTGAGATTGTCTATTATTCCTTAAAGGTCACCACTGATTATGTGTGCACTGGGTGGCGGGGAAGGAGCAGGTGGGGCAACGGGAAAAGTGTCAGCAAGTGAAGAAGAGCAATGCTCTAACATCTTCCATCTGCCACCCCATCCGCCGTTCAAGACAGTGACCAGCACCTTTGCTTTAACTAAATAAAACACAATTTGTGAACGATTTCCTCATTCAAAAAATAGTCAGTGTAAGCAACATGTGCTACCAAGCCACCCAGCCTTACACTGAATCCAGCATGCATTTAAACGTGTGCACGTTAGAAGTGCGTGTCACCATTTCCAGGTCATGCCTTTCACTGGGGCATCGCGACAGCGATGGCATCGCGACAGCGGCCGACAGGACAGTGCTTACCTCCACGTAGTCCTTAGCATGGCCCCAGTCACGTTTGGCATCCAGATTTCCCAAACTGAAGCAATCCAGTTGTCCAAGGTAAATCTTAGCTACTGACCGGCTAATTTTTCGAGTAACAAAATTAGCTCCTAAAAAGAGACAAAAGATGTATTATCAGTGGAGCGCATTCTGACATTTAACAGTTTGGTGAACCAAACCCAAGATCAGCCTCTGGGCATTTCTTTCATTCTCCTTTCCCTCCCCTTAAAATAATAAAAGAAAAGAAGAAGAAAAAAGATCATTAACTGTCATTTAGACGAGTTAAGAAGCTCTAATTCTAAGTGTCACATCAGCTCTCCTTTCATAACAAACATTTTTTCTTTGGGGGACATCTTAACATTCCTAATTTGCTGCTTCAGTATGCAACCCAGGCATTAGGCCAAAGAAAAGCTATTGGAATGCCAGTTTTTAAACAGAAAAGTCTAGAGGGCTGAATAAAGGGAAATGCCAGAATGGAAGGCGTACATCTAAGACCACCCTGATTTTTTTTTTTTTAAGAATACAAACATCATATATTCCGATTAATAAGGCTATTTGGGGGCCCACAGGAAGAGGGAAGAAAAGTAACTTAGTTCACAAGGTATAACTAGTTAAAGGAAACAAAACAGAAATGTATGTGGGCTGCCTTTCTTAACAAAATAAGTGGCAGTCACTCTTATATAGAAACCTGTATGGCCAATTACATGTAAAACATAACATGGTTTCAAGTCAAAAGTTTCTCTGTACTACACTTATTGCAATGCCATTTTCTAACTTCATGTAGGTGTTATCTACAAAAATGGGCTCATGAATTTTGTATAAACATTTTGAAATGACTAGATGAATGGTACTGTAAATTGAAGAAAGTATTTAGATTACTTTAATATCCTCTGGTTTTTAATGAAAGCCTATTCTATTTTTATTTTAGAGGTGGGTCTCAAACTACTGGGCTAAAGGAATCCTCCTGCCCGAACCTCCTAGGACTATAGGCACATACCTGGCTTTTCTTGACTTAGAAGATCACAAAAGAACTTTTTATCTGAATCCATGTGTGTAGGCAACCTTATCAAAGAACATCATTTAATGCCACATTCTCAAAGTAGTAACAATCATATGAGCTCATTCATAATGGGTTCATATAATTCAGAAACATTAATACCACACTTTATCACATATCATTAACTTTACTTTTGTTCTTTAGCAGATGAAGCAGGAGGCAAATATGACAAAAGGTTCTGGCTTCTTGAGAAACTGGCACAGGAATAAGGGGAGTATTTCTAAATAGGGTTTCTAAATTTTGTCATGAATGTGGCCTATACAAGTTCAAGCACATACTAGAGTTACTATGCCAATTTGGTATATATACTTATACCAATGCCATGTCTTTAAAAAACATAATAAGATTGCCATGGAAATCCAAACATTTAATTTCCATTAGCAATACATAGGGTTCAAGAAAAACTAAAATTTCAACTTTCCAAAGTAGTTTATAAAGCACACAGAGATCCTCTAGGAAAGTCTTTTAAAATGAAGACACGTTTATTAGACACAATTCTAAATCTATGATTAGTCAACAAAAGTTTACTTTGAATTTTCCACTGAATTGTAATAATTACATTTAATTTTATAATTAAATTTAGATCTTTTGATGTCTGTCTTTACTTCACTATCAGGATTATACTATCAGTGCAAAACACACTAGGTACACTAGGGATGTTAAATAATTAGACTGTGCTCCCCACACAAAACTGTTTCAATGTTGCTGTTTACTAGCAAACAATGTGCAGCAGTCCAACAGAAGCATCTGATCTCGTTGCACTCATTTATTCTAAAAAGCGGGACTGCCCAAGCACCTGCTCAGCATGAGCTCTGTGCTGGGCACTGGCCATCTGGGGATGTGGGAGCAACAGCTGCTGCCAGGTAGCACAGAGAGGGGAAGAGGAGCCAGCACGCCCATGCTGACCTACTTTAGCATTCTTGTTTTTATATCTGGATCACTGATCCATTTTAAATTAATTTTTATATAGAGTGTGATGAAAGGGCCAAGTGAATTCATTTCGATGTAGCTATTAGCTGTCCTAGTACTATTTGATGAACAGTTTATGCTTCCCCCACTGAAATGTCTTGGCATCTCTGGTGAAAAGCAATCATAAACAGGAGGGTTTATTTCTGACTTTGAATTCTATTCCATCAATCTAATACGCTGATCACTGTGTCAAGAGGCTTCATTATAGAACTTTGTGGTAAGATTAACATCAGAAAGTCTGAGTTTTCCAAATTTATTATTTTTAAAGATCGTCTTGGCTATTCTTGTCCTTTGACTTTTGATATGAATTTTAGGATCAGCTTTTTGATATCTCCAAAAACTGGGATTTCAATGGGGATCATGTTAAATCTGTATACAAATATGGGAACTATTTCCAACCTAACAATTTTGTGCTTTTGGATGCATGAATGCAGGATGCCTACTTAGGGCTTTTAAAATTTCCTTCAATAATGTCTAGCAGTGTCCAGGGAAATATTTTTATACTTTTCTTGTTAAATTTGTTTCTAAATACTTTATTTGTTCTCACTTTGCAAACAGAACTGTTTACGATCACAATTACAAACTAAAAATTAGAAATAGAATTGTATTCTTAATTTCATTTTCAGAATAACTTTAAACATTTTGCTTTGTAACCATGTGTTTCCCTTGTAAATTATTAGGAAAAGCTTAAAATGATTTTTCAAAAATCTGCTCTCCTCACTTTTACTTCTTATCCCATAAGACTGTTGTTCAGGAGGGAACTGCATGAAATCACAGAACATGAGGACTTAAGGTCACTCTACTCAACCATCCCAGATATGCAGGTGGAGGCGGAGAGGTCCTGGTGGCTTTGCACCTGCCCCAGGCAGGACATGTGTCCATGCCTACCCTCAGCCTGTGTGGCTGCTTTCTAGCCCCTGCTGCTTGCCGCTGCTCACAGAGCTGAGCGCCCCTCCTCTGATGACATGGCCTTGGCGGCTGTGCATCTCACTACACATGGATAATGGGTGCCTGCACTTACTTAAGTACATACCAGATTTCTAAGGCTCCTAAACCAGGAGACCTGAATTAGGAAAAAGACTAAGCAAAGTTAGTCCAATGAGCTGAACAAAGACCATCTCTGTTATCTCACCCAAACCATTTAAGAGCTCTGAGGTTCTAGTCTCATCTGTAAACCACCTGCAAATTAATCGCTTACCATTCCAACTGTTTAAATACAAGATGACCAAACATTGATATTTTTTCACTAATTTTTATAAGACAACATAATGGAAAATACAAAAAAAGACAACTCAATCAAATTTCTTTAATACAAGAATTTATCGGTTGAAATGACACCTGCTTGAGTGATGCTTGGGACAGGCAGTACGTAAATAAACGCACTGCTCAAGGGCTGCTCGGGGTTATACTGGACATGGTCAGTATCTGAGATGCCAAACCACAGGGTGCCACTAGTACAGATGAACTACCATCACAGATCACAAGTCACTTTAGAAACAGAAGGAATGTCATCACATCCTTGTTTGTAAAACAATAATGGTTTTAATAAGAAAATTCAGATAATATGAGTAGTAAGTTCTCAATGTTAACCATTATTATAGTTATTATATTAAAATGGTCATGGTATGTTATGGCTGATACAACGTGCCAACTTGAGAAGTTTAGAAGTTTAACTGAGACACTCAGCAGGGAGCCAGGGTCCTTACTTTGGAAATAATCGTCATCCTGTGAAGGACCAGGGCACAAAGATTTCGTGAGTGCTACACCCGCCCTGGGGTGGGGGGTGGCCTGTGTACTATATAAGGCAGGAGAAGAGGCTTGTTTCCCCCTTTTACTCTGGCTGCTGCCTTGAAGCACTGCCCCAGTGCCATGCCACCCTGCCTTGCAGCCAGCTGATTGTGGACTGAAACCTCCAAAAATGGTAAGCTAGATAAAACTTTCCTTTGTTAACTTTGGGTGTTCGGTATTTTGTCCCAGCAACAAGAGAAAAGTAACCAAGACATGGTATCTGCAATTAAGTCACAATGAAAAGCCTCAATTTCCAACTGCTTTTTCGACCATGTCTCATAATTCTCCGATTTGAGAGTCTGAGATTACGCACACATCTGAACGAAGAGTCACTGCCAAAAGCAAGCCGTGGACTCACGAAGGAAACACTAACAAATACTTCTGGAATCATCTCAGGTTACTCATTCAACATAAACCCATTAACCTAGGAAAAGGTGAGTACTCATACAAACGTATACTCACAGGACAGAGATCAGGGCTAGAGCTTTGCTAGAACTGATACGATGAGACAGACAGATCTCCCATGCAGGCAAAACGGCCAAAGGGAAAAAATGCAATACTAGAAACACCAGCATGCAGATAACATATTATTTCTTTAAATGCAAAGCTAAACCTCTAAGCATTTAGAGGAAAGTAGGGCAGGTGAAGTGAGATACAAGGCACAGCCCGCGTGGGCAATAGGGAGGGCAGGAGTAAGCACAGAAGTCTCCTGCAGCCGGGACACCCACACTGGGACGGTGGCAAGGTCTGCAGGCAGCATGCGGGAAGGAAGCTGACACACTGCGCTTCATATTCGCACCTGTAATTCTGTGACTTTTGTCAGTGCTACCATCGCATGGAGGTGTCTGCAGCTCTCAGCTGTCCTAGCTGTAGGATGAGATTGCAATCTGCACTGAGGCCTCAGGAGCGCCCGCCCCCTTGGCTGCAGGACGAGGCCCCACTGCGCGGCATATCCACTGAGCATGAGCTTCTGCTGTCTTGGACTTACTAAGACAAATCTTTCAAAACAGCAAGTTTTCTTTTCTTTTCCCCTCTCAGTTCTCTTCACATGACTTTCTCCTTAGCAAACCCAAGTTTGGGGAAAGACTGTTAGATGTTCTCATTTTACCTTTTAATTCTTTAAATTTTTTAAAAAGTATTTTTCAGAGCTGGGCATGGTGGCACACGCCTTTAATTCCAGCACTCAGGAGGCTGAGGTAGAAGGAGCGTTGTGAGTTCGAGGCCAGCTTGGGCTGTAACGCGAGCGCAAGGCCAGCCTGAGCTACATAGTGTGACCCTGCTTCAAAACACTAGGACCGGGAGTTTGGCTCAGTGGCTTAAGCACCTGTCTGGCAGGCGCGAGGTTGTGAGTTCAATCCCTGGTGACACACACACATACAAAAAAAAACAACAACAACGTATTTTTCATTTATTTTCCCCTTTCTGAAATAATCCGGGCAATTTCCTTAGATCCATTTAGTTTTCTTCCAGATTACAGTCTAATCTAAAATTTAAGTTACATTCTTTTTTTTCTTTTTTTTTTTTCCATAAAGTTCTCTTTGGTTGTTTTAAAGTTCTGCCTGGGCATTGTTGTACTTTGTTGTTGCTTGCTTGTTTTTTGTGGTTTTTCATTTTATTTACTTCAATGTATTTTAGTGATTTTATACTGTGAATTCCATAATTTCGATACCTGAAATTCTTGGGGGAATCATTTCTTACTTGTTCTTCCTGCTCACTTTGATGGTGGCTTGTCTCCCCCGACGTGAGAGAGAGTTCACCTGTAGCCACCTTCCCAATCTGCTGGAGACCAGATGAACTTATGAGAACAATGGTTTCCCTTGCTGAGGGCCAGTGTTTGTCTCTCCCAGAAGCTGGGGACGCGAACCCCTGGCCTCTCACCCTGCAGCATCACCGGGGTAACCGGGGCCTGCGCGTCCATCTTCTGCCCTGAAAACACCGGAGAGGAAAGCATACCCTGACGGCCTGACCGCAGCCTCGTGCTGAGTGAATGGGGCCAGACACCACGCTGGGAGTCACGAGCGAGATGACAGACCTCGTGGAATCAAACACAGCCCTCTTCGGATCACTGTGACACACAGTTACTTTTATTTTCATTTTAGAAGTTCCAAAAACTTGCTTTGTGTTTTATTTTATGTGTAATGAGTATATGTGTACTTATCAAACTGTGTTTAAACCTAAATTTATCTCTTTCGTGTGTACACTATTTCTCTGACTCAAACACAATGACTTGTAATGATTTCTTTTTTACATTCCACGCAAACTACACTTTTTTCCTTACAAAGTTCTGGGCCAGAAGATCTTGATTTTGTGGTTCTACCCTTCATGCCGGCCTCACTTCCTGTGTGGACAGATGACCACGGCGGCCGCGAGGCGTTGCCAGCCCCGGCCCACCAGGAGGTGGCTCAGACACAGAGCCACAGCCCAGTTCCGACTTCCTGGCTTTATTCTGTCTAATCCTGACATCGGGGGGGGGGGTGTGTGTGTGTGCATGTGCGTGTTTGCAAGCACGGTATACACAGCCCTTGCTAATTTAAACTTCAGCTATAGTGTCATCAGGCACACAAGATCATATCCCTGTAGTCACAGACATTCTAACACGAAAGACGAAGGAAAAGAACTGACAACATTTATAAAACATGTACGCTGCATGCCAGGCATAAAATGAGATGCAACGGAATTGCCTTTAAAATATGCACTACTTTTACGAAGATTTTCTTTCTTTCTTTCTTTCTTTCTTTCTTTCTTTCTTTCTTTCTTTCTTTCTTTCTTTTTTTTTCTTTTCTTTTTCGAGACAAAATACAACACCGAGCAACTCGGCCTGATACAGTGGAAGTCGGGGAAGAAATCAGCAATAATTATGCTGCCCATTGCACTCAAGGAAGTCAATTCTGTTCCAAATGTGTAGGTCTTCAGCCCTACAATCACCTTATCTAACCTAACATACCAACAGTGTAATAATACAGCTGAGTGTGTAGCAATTCTTAGTTTGTAACTGCACAGACACAGATTAGGTAGGCACACGCATATAAATGTAAAATGTGTCTGTCGGTATCCAAATAGTATTTGAAGTAACCACAATTTTTCTAATAAAAATTCTATTCCATTGCCCAGAACTTCATCCAAAAGCGTCTGACTTAAAGATTTTTTTGGAGTTAGATAAAGTACAAAGACAGTTTGGATGATATCCATTGCAAAACAGAAATCATTCCAATCCACCCTGAACCCCAAGTGAACCTCCGCAACGGGGCCCTGCATCTTTCCCCTGTGGTAATCTCTGGCCACCCTGCTGAGAAGTGCCTGGGCCACAGCTCAGGGCAGACAGGGTGTAGAAAGAAGAGACACTGAGAAGGTCACGGCTGGCTGAGCAGACTACTGAGATCAGAGAGATCATACCTCATTTGCTCACCAAGTCCTGCCAAGAGCAACACTATTTAACTGCAGGTACTCCGAGTCCAGCGGGCATGTTTAAAGGGATCCCAGGCTTGAAAGAGGACAGCTCACAATGCGCATTTGTCGGGGAAAGCCCCCATCTTGGGCAAGCATTTATAAATTTATGCTTAAGGACAGTCACTCAAACCACTCTGCCATTTGCATCAAATGTTCAAGGCATTTTCTACTAATAATTCAGACTCAGAAGTTTCCAGCTTTGGCACTGCTGAACATTTGGGGACAATGATTACTTTTTGTTGGGGGCTGCTCTGTGCATCCCCAGCTTTTACCCACAGAGGCCAGCAGCACCCCCTCGGTTATACGCAGGATCACTGCAGACACCACCAGTTTCCCCCAGGGAGGCAAAACTGCCCTTGATCAAACCAAAAAGCCTTGGCACACAAAATCCCACAGGATCACAATGAACGGACATAAAAAGCAAGCCTTAATCATAGATAGACACTGCTCTTTTCTGCGTTCCTATTCTTTTGCTACATTGACCAAGGTATCAAAGGACTAAGGAATGTGAAATATTGAAATCGCAACAGGATTTCAATATTTCACACTGTCACTTAAGCCACTGACTCTCTGGGCCTGGCCCTTGGAGGAGGGCAGAGGCTGAGAGCACACATTTGGGAACCAGGAGGAGTGGCCAGCTGTTCAAGTCTGGACACCAGCAGGGACCACCAGGCAAGAGGAGTGCATGAGAAAATGGAAATGGTTCTTGAACCAGATCCACTGACTGCACTAGTGGGAGGCAGACAGATGAGGAGGTGGCAGCAAGAGACAAAAGCTGAGCGCTAGGAGGCTGCAGGGAAGCCAGGGCGTGGAGGGTGCCTGCCATCTGCAAGTCCTGTGTGCAGGAGGAATGATCACCCACACGGCAGGACCGAGGACAGAGGGTCTGAGAAGGGACTACGGTGTATGGCAGTATGAAAGTAACCAGTGTGAAGGTCACCAGGGCCCCTGATGAGAGTTGGTAAGGTATGTAGACAAAAGTCCAAATTGTTCAAGAGAGACCGGAAGCTGGGCATGATGCTGTAGGCTTGTAACTCCAGCATTCTGTGAGGCCAAGGCAGAAGGACCAGAGTTTGAACCTAGCCTGAGCAACTTCTTAAAAGCAGTCGGGATGCTGCATGAATTCCCTGGGTCCGTCCAGTCTTTTTCACGTGGTCCTAATAGTAGAGCCTGATGCCCCATGTGACTGCAAGAGCCTGACCCGAGCAAGCCGGGAGGACCACGTTCTCCTGCTACAGTGACTGAGGGAGCGGCCCTGATGGAGGAGGCGGGCTGTGGAGGACAGCCTTCCTGACTTAGTGCATGAGGGTTGAGAGACACCTGACAGCAGTGAGCCAGAGGCTGGCAGTGACCTGACCTCGGGCTTCCGCAGAACAATCTGGTTTGCACAGATAAGAACTCTGAAGATACCTGAGTTTCCAGTTCCAACTGTCCCTGCTGCCAGTCCCATACTTGGAAAACAGCCATCCAACCCTCTGTCTATATTCAATTGTTTTGCTTAATCCCAGTAAGAGGTTTTGCCAACCCAGAGTTCTGACAGACGCACAAGTCCCAACTCAGTGAATGATTCCACCTGGCCCAGGCCCTTATCGTTTTCTTTTCTGGACTTCTGCCAATGCTACCAGATGCCCTTCTTGACCTGCATCTCTTCCCCCACAAAATCTGCCCTAAAAAATCATGTTTCTGAACACAAAGTCAACTATAACCTACTCACTCGTCTCTCTCCCATCCCCAGAAACTGACCCAGGGACTTTGCACTCAGCCACATCCCCAACCCTTTCTTCTTTTTGAGTCAGAATCCTACTAATTGCACTGGGAGAGCCTTGAGCTTGCAGTGTTCCTGACTCTGCCTCCCAGAGTGTGCTGCCATGCCCAGCTAACCCCCTCTTCCTTGAGTGGCAACAAACTATCCACAGGTCTAAAGACTCCTCTCTAACTCATCACAGCCACTGCCCAGCACCCTGCCCCCAGCTCTCTCCAGCCACCTCCTGCCCTGTGCAGACCCGGAAGCAAGCGCTCTGCTCCTCCTTTTCTTGGCAGGAAGCGCGTGTGCTCACAACTGCTCCCTGATCGTCCATGCTGCAGACCTCACCTCCACAGAAGGGCTCCGATCCTCCCAACCCAGGCTGGGCCCACTCTTCTCCGCACCTTTGGTCACCGCCACAGCTCCCTGCTCTTGCCACTCTCCTTGGAGACTCTTACTTTAGTTCTTTCAAATGCCAGGTTTTAAAGACAAGCAATTGTGTCCTCACTCTTTCATTAGGACCTTCTCACTTACAAAGTTAGCTTGGAAGAAGGCTGTCACTTTATTTCTTTTGCTACAACCTGTGATTCTCAAGATGATTAAGCTCAGAACTGGTCCTGTCTGTGTTCCCAGGACATGCACACCAGCACACATCAGGGGAGACCACAGGTGCCTGCTGAGGAGGAGAACACTGGTCTGGGCCCACTTGTGTCCCTCAGACGCATCGAGGGTCTCCCTGCTGCCCTGTGGCTGGGAGGCAGAGTGACAGGCAGGTGGAGAGGAGAGAGGTTTGTCCAGGGGTAAATATTGGGACAGGTCTGTACGGTATCATCTTTTGAAATCAACTCTTGTAGAAATGATTTATTAGCATTAAACGAACAACTCTTCCCACAGCATTCTATATTATGTCTGGGCTTTACTTCAGACTTGATGGAGCTGTCTCACAGAATGACAGTGTTCCTACTTCTATTTGGCCATGCTTACATTTAAACCATTTGCATTAAAATTCTCTTTAGCTTCCATGCTGACTCAGAAAAGCAGTGAAGTAAAGCAGGGCTACTTTACATAAATTTCATGTTCGAAATAACTTTAAAGAAATAGTATTGTTTATAGCCATCCTAGTATGCAGACTGCAAAGTAAGAAAATCTTCAAAAGGGCTTTGATTCAAATTCTTCATCTGATAGAAAACCTGGGCGACACGAATGTCTATAAATAGAGGGAGTTGTGTCTTCTTCCACAATCAGCTTACTTGGCTTTCCTGATATGGTTTCTGTTTTTCCCTCCTGTCACAAAAGAATAAATATATGCAATACCCAGAAAACAAATGAGTGCAAGTGCTATTTGTTCACCCAAGGAGAGCAAGCAACACAGCTTCCTCTGTAGCAACTGTTGCTAATACTTGATTTGGACTTCAAACAGCTTTGGAGACGGGTCAGACTCTAAAGACAAAAATAATTAAGAGATAAAGGCTGACTGCTAAGCATTGTGTGCCAACCGGTAAACACTGCCATAGCTGTTGATATGGGACACACACACTAGGAAAGGAAAGATGGCTCTCCTGCTCATTACTGTGTCTCTCTCCGCGGGCTTTACTTCAGAGCTGACAGAGCCACTTCACAGAATGACAGTGTTCCTACTTCCTGCTGACAGTGCTTACACTTAAAACTCTTACTGGGGCTCTCCTACCCTGTGGAACTGCACACAGAGGCCAGGGAAGCCCACAGCAGGCAGGTCACCCACGAGGCTCGCCAGAGTCACACAGGGGAATGAAGCAGAAAGTTTACTTTCGGGAATCAGGCAATGAGTAAAACAAGCCTTGGGAGATATTTCTAAAACAGGATGACATTAGGCCATATTATGCAAGGAGATGGACTGCTTCACTTTTTTCCCTGCCCTAGGAGCTTTGCCTTGAATGTTGGAGGCTGTGCACTTGGCCCTTGAGGCCCTTATCTGATTTGAATGAAAGCAATGTCTGTGAATTGCAAAACTCAGTATTCTTTAAAACAGCTAAAACCAGATACTGTTCACAAAATCATGAGAAAGTAAATTTAAGGCACATACACATACAAGTAATATACAGAAGTAAGAAAAATGAGTGTCTATCACCCAGCAGTATTGCTGATATGATGCTCACAGGGTAGTTTCCATAAACTAAATACCACAAAGCATAGCTTTTGAAAGTTAACAGACTCAGTTCCAGAACAGCTCAGTCTCAGCTTCTCTGTCAACTATGTGAGAAATTGAGGTCAAAGATTTGCTTTAGTACTTCTTCACTTTTTTTTTTTTAACTAATGTTAACTAGTTAAAAACATGGTCCCCTAAATGGGACAGGAACAGAGCTCATTCTGAGAAATGAAGTAGGCTCGATGAGACAGGCCACAGTAGAAGTGGTGTAATAATACTAAGGACAGCCAACCAGTTCTGGAGTCAAGTCACGGCTTCAAACCCTGCACCTTTCACTTCCTACGGCAAGGTGTTCTCCAAACGCCTGTCTCTTCACTTGCAGACTGCATAGAGCCAGTCTGACCATGCACTTTTATCACAAGGAGGGAAAGCAGAGTGCCCAGCGTGTGGTGAGGTCTTCACGAATGCCGGTCACCACCAGCACCACTGGATCACCAGCAGTCCTATAAGCAGAAACTATCCAACCTGCACACTGTTGGCTTCACAGACCTCCAGATTTCTCAAGAAGGATTTGTGCTTAAAATCCCAGTCTTGGAAGCACTGAAGCGTCCTGCCAAGCCAGAAGGTGTCCAGGGCTTGGAGGCAGTGGCACAGGGCACATTTGAGGATGAAAGGAGGAGACGTAGCAAACACCAAACAGGTACGGCTCCCAAGAGGACAGTCAGAACCAGTTCAGGGACGTGTCCATGGCTCTGCAGTGCAGAAATGCCATTGAGCGCCAGGCAGGTCTCAGGAGGAGCACTCACATCTTGCCATCCTCACCCCAGAACCAGCCCAGAAGGGTGGCTACATCATCACCCGTCTTCACTGACCCAGCGACACACACTGAGTTCTCCTGCCGTGCATTCGCGCGTCACTTCTGCAGTGCTGGGGACTGAGCCCTAGGCGTCAGCCTGCTCAGCAAGCTTTCTGCTCCAGGCCGCATCCCCAATGCTCCCTTCCGCATGCTGGTTAGAGAAGAACACACATCACTCATCGTGTGGGATGGATGAGGTCATGTTAATGCTGGGAAAAGAAGACTAGGTTACCTTCTTTGACATTTCCAGCCCCATCTTTGGTTTGCCTCCTAGTGGTCACCCCCCTGGTCCAGAAATTAAGAAACCTTGCTCAGCACCCAGCACTTCTGAGGAAACGTGTACTGCACTCTGCAGAGTGGGGGTGTCAATCCTAAGCGTTTATCAACACACATATCCCACCAATGAAATTGATCAATGTTTCCCTAAGAAATGCCGTCCTCCTCAAGAAGGCTTGTTTATTTGGTACAGAGGATCCCAAGCAACACAGGGCGGGGCGGGGGGGCGTGCTGTTTCCAGAGCACCTGTCCTGGCCTTCTTTAACACTGTGGGCACTGGGGCTCCTCCAGCTCCACCGAGGAGAACCTGCCATGCTCCCTCAATCCTCTGCCCGGGAAGGGGTGCTCCACAAGCACACTGTGCCTGCACAGCCTTTCACTGGCTCGTTAGCCTAGGTGCAGTCTGCTCTGGGGCCCTCTCAGAAATCTTTAAAGCACTCGCAGAAATAGCAAAGAAGAAAGAAGGTCATGGCAAACCTTTAACAAAACACCTTTCTCATGCTGGGTTTTTTTTATTCCACCCATCACTATGATCTGTTCACAAGAGGAAAGTACACATGGCGATACCTGGTAATTAAACCCCTCTAAACGACACAAGCACAAACCATTATTCTTCCAACATTTCATGCTCAGTACCCAGGAGTTACTTTATCAGTCTTATCTCCTTTAATTATCACTCACCAAGTTGTGAAAGCTTAACATGTTAGTCCGTGCAGGGAAAGCAAGTCATCTACCCCTTTATTCATTTCCCCCTTCACTATTCTGTGTTAACTATTATAGCTTAAATAGTGAGGTGGTGCAAATTGAATCTATTTCTCTAGGTGGGACATTAGTCATAGTGGTGATAATGATAATGTGATAATAACTTTACTTATACTATTTCCTTTAATGCCTATAACAACCCAAAGACCATCATTATCCCATTTCACAGATGAGTAGGATGAAGCTCGGAGAGATTGAGAACCTTGCCTAAAGTCGCTCATCTAGTAACTTGCAGAACCTGAACTGAATTTAAATAGTCCAATAGTTGTGTGTCTTTTGCTGAACCAATTAAAAGGGGGAGGGGCCAGGATAGCTCAGTGGTACCGTATGTGCTTAGCATGCACAAAGAACTAGCTTCATCTCTAGCGTCCCACAGAAAAATGGAAGAACAAACTCGCACAACGAGTAGTGGCAAAGGAAGCTCATACTCAAATTACTTTTGGAAAAAGAAAAGCCCTGATGTTATGTTGGGAGGGGATAGTAATTTGTCTTAAAATTTAAATTTTTTGATATAATTATGGGTTTGCAGGTGCAGCTCAGCAGTAGAGTACTTATCTAGAACCTCTAAACAAACAAAGTACTTATGTGTTTTTTTTATTAGAATATCCAAAAAATAAAGTGGCATTTTTTTTTTCTGATTTGAAATCCTTTTAAGCAAAATCATACATACTTCACATAAGATTTCACAGGATCATTATTAGTACTAGAGGGCTTCATTAATTTTGTCAAGTGTCTTTCCCACGATCCTTTCCCATAATCCTCATTCACATCTTTTTTCTCCTTTTTACTTTCCTAATTCAAATGTTAAACAGCTAACCTGCCAGAATCTTGACAGTAAATGGCTTTTTCTACTATCCCAGCAATCCTCCAACACGACTTACTGCAATTTCTGCCTGCTTCAGTGAGTACCCTAATTTGTCTGTAAACATCACTGACATGTTCTTGGTTTTTGGTTCAGACCATGTCCCATTGGCAGGCCTTGCTGTATTCACATTCCTCACTGTGCTACCTTGAGCCAGCAGCAACCCAAACACAGCTAGCAGAGTTGCCTCCCCCAGGGTCCTTCACCTTGGGAGGGGAGGAGTGAAGACACTAATAATTCAGGGCTCAGCTGAGAACACAGGCAGAGAGAGGAGACAAAGAGGAGAGAAAGGGAAACATGCGAAGGTTTAGGTGTCTAGCAGGCACCACGTTCCTCTTTCCCACCTTCTTTCTGTTAACCTGCACATCGATGGGCATGCCCGTCTGCTCCACGCACAGATGAGGAAACTGAGGTCTGAGCACTTGCCCCAGGGTGCCTGACTGGGAAGTGGCCCAGGCCTCGGGCACACCACCTGCGAGACTCGCAGAGAGCTGCGCTGCAGGAGATCAGATAGGCCTCAGTTTGGTTTCAAATATGTATGTCGCACAGATTCTGCAACATTTAAAAACTGTCAAATTCAAATTTCAATTTGAAATTCTCCCAAATCTCAGCTCCACTGGCGCAACTGAAAATTGTTTGGTGGTAATAATCACCTCCATTAGACCAAGGCTGTTTCCAAAGTCAGTCATGGTTAAGCAATTCCACCTCATGTCCCCACAGAGTACCATGGGCTGGACAGCATCATGACAGCCAAGTGTGCACATCGTCTGTGGAGTACCACACTCTACAAATGCAACAGTAACCACCTGATGTCACTCTGTGCCCCAACCAGCAAGGTGACCCAGAACCAGGTGGGTCCAAGGGCAGTGACCAACAATCTAACCATTTATGAACAGACAAAACGGTATTGTAGAAAGCCTATAATGCTCTACTGAACTCTAGCAGGAGATTACTTCATCCCCTGGTTTCACAATGGACAGGTAACATTTTTTTCACTATGTTCAGACTTGGATACACATTTTTAAAAAAATTAAAAAGCACTTTTGATAGAAACTCAAATAAAATCCTGAGCAGTTTGATACTGGTTTGTTGGTTTCTTAATATTTTTAAAGCAGGATGATTTGAATTTGCTAGTCAGACTGCCAAATACTTAGTACTAAATACTTAGTCAAACTAAATACAAATTACTGTTTTCGAAGATTATTTTATTTATACATATATTATTTATATGGAGAAAAGCATTTTCTGTCCATTGTGATTAAATAAAAACAATAACTATTTAATTTCTATCCTTCATTATATTATGCCCTAAAACACTAAACTATCCCTGAATTTTAACACTTCTAAAGGAAAATTTATGGTAAACCTTTCACACTGGTATTACCATAACCCCATAGTTTTAACAACTGTTTCACAGCAAAGGTAGAACATGGTCTCCACAGTTTATTCCCAAAGGAGTAATTCATTCTTGTTATAAGCTATAACAAAAGATAAACATGTTCATTTATTTGAGAGGTAGAAGAGGGTCACAGTCCCACCTTGACTTCCTGTGTGGACCAGCAGGTGGCTAACTTGAGAACTTACCCTTGGCTAACTCTGACATTACAACTCTGATATCTGAGCCTTCATGAATCATGGCTGCCCTGTGGTAGACCAGAAAACCTAAGGCTGAAATAGCTTCACACAGAGTTACTTACTTCAGAAAGTGTATAATGTTTACTACCTGTAATAGTTGATACATTGTGTCAACTTGAGAAGTTTATAAGTTTAACTAAGTGATTCAGCAGGGAGCCATGATCCTCACCTTACAAACATCCTCATCCTGTGCAAAAGGAGACCACAGAGATGGTGTGCGTGCTACACCCTTAGGGATGGGGGAAGAACAGAGGCTCGCCCTCTTGCTCCTCCCTTTTGCTCTTGCTGCTTTTGCTGTCTTCCGCCACCTTGAACTGTTGCCCCAGTACAATGCCACCCTGCTTTGAAGCAGCTGATAATGGACTGAAACCTTCACAAACTGTGAGCTAAATAAATCTTTCCTCTCTTAATTTTGGGCATCAGGTATTTTGTCTCAGCAGTTTGAGAAAAGCAACAAAGACAATATTTACTTCAAAGCAAGAGTGATGGGTAAAGACAAATGAGATCCTATTCTTACCCATAACTCTGGCCTAGATTCTGTTTCAGCAACATTTTGGGGGTAAATCTGTTGTCAGGGCTTCTCGCACTCACCACTCTCCATACTGTGGCTTGGCTCATTCTCCATGACGGAGGACTGTCCTGTCCCGTGTGCCACAGAGTGTCCAAGATGTGCCTGGCCCCTATATGTCAGATGGCATGGGTCACCCACCCTCAGTTATGACAACCACATGGCCACTTGTCTCCCTGGGGAGCAAGGTCATTCTGATCCCACCATTTGATTCTCTACCCCCTTTGAGAAACTAGATCATAGAGTATGAATCTCATCTGTGCAGCAACAAATAAAGAATAATCTTCAAACTGTTACAGTTTTGAAAACTCTGAAGATTAACTTATGATAATAAATACAGACATTTTGAGAAGCAAAACATTTGGCAACTAAAAAAATGCTCAAGACTACAACTCAAAACCACAAGTTCATGAACCTTACAATATCAGATTAGCTCAGTGAGGTGAACAGTGTGTTTAGACTGGTCTATATGATTTCTGAGGAAGCCCATGTTTAGAAGAATGCACCGTATCATCTAAAAAAAGGCTCAATATCTAAACACTGGCAGTACACCTTACATTTGTGGTAGTCTCAAACTGTTAATTATGGGCATATCGAAAGTGCTTCATAAGTCCTTATTGCTGATGATTTTTAATCTATTGTATTAAGAGTATTCACGTTGCCAACTTCTTGCTGATAACTGAGGTAAGTTATTTGTGTCATATCACACATTTTAATTTAAAATCAGTGTTTTATGATGATTATTTCTGCTAAACACCTGAGAAGTAAGCTAATCAATACCTTTTACAAAAGATAACATCAATTGAGAAGTTAAATCTCCAATTTCTCCACTTATTTTATAGTAAAGAACAGTAAGGACTGATCTCATTGTTTCCACCTCTAACGTTCACCTGTATGTGACTTTTGCACATAGACCTGTTGTTTATGCGACTCTCCCTCCCTCAGGATTATCTGAGCATCACTTGCCATTTGTTCACTTTATGACATGATGCACCTCGATCTCATGCTGCTTCGGCTTCTTCACTGATGAAAAAGGTGCAATGAACTGACCTTTATATTTCTTTCTCACTCATAAATTCTGACAGTATTTTAGGAAAACTGGTTATTCTCCAGAACTTTTTCAAAAGAGGAAATAGCATTTAGTGGGCTGTTATTCTACTTTACTAATAAAAATTAGGAAAAAACAGAAATATATACACATTTTCATATAAACATAATAAAGAAATGTGCAAGGTAATCAAAAGTACTCTAAAACGACTTTTAGAATATTAAACTCTGATGCCACAGGCACCCAAACCAGCTCGCTGGTGTAATATTTTTCACCACTGTAACACTTAACAATGACAACAAAATGAGTCTGATTCCTCTGCTCGGAAAAGGTAAACAATGAAATACAGAATAAAAGGAGCTCAGGAGGCAGCCTGTGAGTGGCGTGCACATACTCAGGTGTGACTCCAGAGCGCCTGGAGGAAGGCGCAGGAACCCAGAGCACAGTCCAGCACAGCCACACGTGGCAAGTGGAGACAACCTGGGTGAGGGATCAGGCAAGCAGGAGGGAGAGCAGAAGAAGCAAATCTACGGAGAAGAAAAACTCCTTTACCCAGAGATGGGTAAAGGTTCTTCCCACTTTGTACAGTGCTGGCACTTGACCCCAGGGAATGCTAGACAAGAGCTCTCTACCTCTACGCTGCATCTCCAGCCCCAAGTACCCACTTCACAGACACTTAGAAGAGAGAGTAGGAGGAGAATGGAAGAAACACATCATCAGCTTGGAGTGTGACTTCTTACTCAGGCGAGAGGCATCCAAATGAAACCAGCCACTGCATGTGACTCACACGGGTAAACTAAAGGCCTGCGAGGAAGGTCCATTTAGCCAAGCGTTACCTCCTCAGTCAAGCTGGAAGCAGCAGTCAGCATATTGCCCAGACTTTCCTAATGGTCAAAAGCCTAAGATGAGTCAACACAAGAAAAATATACTCATTGAGTGACTGGAAATCTGAACTGACTTCCTTCTATAAAGTCAGTGTCTTCAAAGTGGGGCCCACCCCACCTACATCGTGCAGCAGCAAGCTCACCTGCCATGCACCTGGTCTGGCCCTCTTCTCTAGGATGAGAGCCTGGAAAGTCCTGCAGAGGCCTCAGCCACTCATTAGCTGTAGTCCAGCCAATCCATTAATTACACACTCATACTGAAAACTGAAAAATCACACTTAAAATCCAGGCAAAAAAATGCAGGAATGTTCAAAGGTAGTTATATTTCACTCTTTAGTCATGGTATCTTTAGTCATCGAAGTTGGTAAATCAACTTTAATTACTTTTTTTAAATCTTCTGAAACTAGAAGGTAAGGTATATCTCTTATTTTTATTGTCATTTTCCCTTGATCATCATACAAAATGTTGTATTTGAAATACACTTTTATTAATGTTATGTACAGTCTCTAAAGGTCACCAAGTTTGTATTAATGATGGGCCAAATCACTCTGTCAAGATATTAAGAATCAAGACATAGCTAGCAAACTGATTACATTATCCAAGTGACAATTAGTGGACATTTTTGTTATTTTACTTCGTAAAGTGATAAGCAATTGCAACTGAATAATGTTAGATTTACTAAATAGCCTTGTTTTTAAGGCTCTCATTTGCAGAATAATATTATATTTATACAAGTAAATTTTACTACTGGTAAACAGTATGTTCAAAAATTCAAATATTCTTATTTACAAGTTATTTTAAAATAATTAAAACTCTTTTCAGATTTTTCCCATGGTTTAACTTACATAATTAACATCTTCATGGCATTATGGTCTTATTAGCTATATAGCTTTTCAAGAAATTTAATAACAAGGGGAAAAAATCTGCATGCCAATTTCCTTGTAGAAATTAAATAGTTCTAGATAATAAGCAAAACCTCCAAAATAGAGAATATATAAATATAAATCTATATTTCCAGTAAAAGGTTGTCACAAAAAGAACAAGACATTTATGTAAATACAAATATAGAAATATACATATATATATCCAGACATAGCTGCATAAAAGATATAGCATTGCAGATTTAGAGAAATAATATGAGAGGAAATAGCTTTTCAGATACAAGAGCAGTTTTGTGCAATTTATGCATGAAATAAAGCATTTACCCAGCTCATTAATAAGTGAATACATACTTTTATTTTAAAAAGCTGAATACTTAAAAATAAAAGCAGCTTGTTAATATTTGTGAATATCAATATATAATGCAGAATGATACACTTATTCATAAAACACACTAATGTACAAGTTTTTACGCCTTCCGGACATACTGTTCTAAAATTTTGTTTCCAAATCTTATGACTGTGCCCAATTTACAGAAAGCAAACCTAAAGCCAGAGTGCTCCGAACATCTTGCTTTTAGGCCCTGTCACTGGATCACGGCTCTTCCCTAGGTCAATCATTTCTGACTGCTGATTACCTACAACCACAGGTGAGTGTGTCTACCTCTACATGTGTTATAAAGCTCTGAAAACAATGCAGATACATTTAACAAAAAATCTAATCTTTTTTTAAAAGAAGAAAATCATAAAGGATTGGAATGAACAAGACACAAAAGATAGCGAACACATTAATTACGAAGGATCGAAACTCAGGAGCTGGGGTTGCTGCGATGAGCTAGGCTGGTGGCGTGTTTAGGTCCATGCCTCACTGACCATTAGCCTCCTTATAGAGCACTTGGACACTGCAGTGCGACCATTCAGGACAACAGAACCCCAAGTGGCCAAAGCACTTCCAGAATTCAGCACAAGGATTGGTCATTATTGACTCTCAGACATCAGCATTTCCTGGAAATCTTTCTAACAGACTACCTTGTTACCTCCCGAGAAACCCACAGCAAACCCAACTGAAAGGTTTTTGGATATTGAGGAACCAAATGTCTATTGCTGTGACCACAGCATGTTTTCTCAAAGACTGAACAGTAAATATTCCAGGCTTGGCAGGCAACAGGAGTCTATAGTGTGAAAGGAGCAATAGACAATACATAAACAAATGAGGCTGGTTGTGTTCCAATGCAACTTTATTTACAAAAAAAAAAAAAAAGGCTGGTATGCTGGATTTGGCTTCTGAGACACAGTTGGCCAACTTCTGGTCTAGAATACATTCACATTAAGATACTTCCTCCGTACTTTTTAAAGTCAGAAATTCTCACGAAATGTTACTCATGTAACAAAGTGTACCTTGTCAATTATTTTCCATTTGAGAAAAAGGTCCCGAACCCCTAAATCTATATAGCATGGGCTCAAATATTCAGGCCTTTGTGATGGCACATTGGACAGGTGAAGGCTTACCGCTGCTCCATTCAGAGAAAAGGAGTGTTTGTGCCTCTCATAATAGGAGCACAAACGCTGACAGATACATGGCCAACCAGTTTACGGAAACAAACTCACACTGTCACAGCGAGCTGTGGGTATACAAGCTAGAATTATTAAGCATTAACTCTATCTGTTCATTAAAGCATATCAGATTGAGTCACTACTTTAAAATAGTTTGTTGGATATAATTACTATATGTGTGAAATCAATGAAACAGTATTTATTTAAAACCATCCCATAAATTTCTACTGTTCTCTAACTCCAATGATCTAGCTTTCAACATTTACGTGAAATGTGATACTCATTTATTCATTCATTCATTTAAAAACAGGTACTGAATGCCTACTAGCAGATAGGCACTGCTTTAGAAGCTGTAAATTTAAGAATCAACACAATCCTACCACCAAGAGATTCATTATGGCAAAGACGTCTCCTCGGAAAACAACACTGATCTTTAAGAACAACCAAATCATCAGAGTATGGAAATTAATTTTGAAGTTTCTAGAAATATGGTATTAGGCATTAGATACTGTAGTTTATTAAAGCACTAACCTCATTTTTACATACACTTCTGCATTTTTGACATTACTTGATTATGTAAATGGAGCATTAAAAATAGAACACCATTGGTTTCTAGACCAGTGATAGACCATTGGTAATAAAACCAATGAAAATGGCGTGTGCTACAAAGTCAAGTTGCTAACACTTCATAGAAGCCCACGTAGCAGGACAATTCATGCAGGCCACCTTTCTGAAGGAAAGCAACTGTGGGTCCGCAGACAGGGCTGGGAGCGGGTATGAAGGAAGGAATGTTTCCTCACTATATCTGCCTCCTTTAATTTTCTTTCATAAAAAAGCAGAGTTCTTATTTATAGTTTTTGTAAAACAGAAAGACTGATTACATTCATCATAGGGAATTTGTACCTATGCATGACACAACTTGATTCTTTTTTTTTTATGTATACCTAAATGCAATTAATTTTTAAAAAAAGAAAGATGGTTCTCATTGTGAGGTACAGAGGATTGAGGGGGCACTATATTTAAATTCATCATTTAACCCTACAGCCTACAGATACTTCCCCCTCTCTTATTCACAAAATTAACTTTTACTTTTCTCTTCAGGTAGAAAAGGTGAAGTGGGGAAGAAACGAAAAGCCAAGCAAGGTGTGTAGACAGGTTCGTGAGAGAAGAGGCAGGCACTGCCATTCACTGAATTGATTCCTCAGCAGCCACAGGCCGGAGCTGCAGGCACAGCGAGCTAAGCTCTTCCCCTTCTTCCTCCCCTGAGGAGCACACCCAGAACCACAAAATTAATTAAAGAAATGTCTCTGGCAACTTGGGCAACAGAAATGACAGGCTTGCGTCTTATGTTTTAATAGTCCATCATGGGAATTTTTAACTTAAGCAATTATGAAATAAAAATGTACTGACGCTAAAGATACCTTTATAAATCTGTCACTTTAATCTTTCTTCATGGCTTGTTGGTTTAATTAGGTGGCTGTACGCTCAAGTAAAACTTCACTGCAAAAATTATAATTATACTAGTTGTTGGGCATGAAGCAACTTATAATACTGGCCTTCTCATTTATGTTCACACTAAAAGACTAAATGATAGTGAAATTTAATAAAACTTCTTGGAATCAGATTATATAGATAATTTTTACTTTGTTAAAAGTACATATGCTTAGCTAAGATTTCTTATGCTTCAGTAAATCAGAAGCAATAGTGGGAGTACACATTTCCTTATTTAAATGCTCGCATGTTGTTAGCAGTCTCAATAACAATTATGAAAGGGCAACAAGCCAATACAAACAAATAAGGTCTTATAAAAATTGATAATGCTTCTCACTATAAAAGACGATTTCAAACTTACTTTAAAACACACTCTAGAAGCATAATAACCTATGAGTGTCTGTTTACTGGAATGTAAAGAAAAAATAGTGAATATCCAATTGCCTGAGTTCACATGAATAGAAGCAATTTTTAGAAACAACCATTATTTTACTTCTTACTTCTTTGTGTTTATGTGGAAACTTCTTAATACTTACATAGAAAACATGCTTAGTAAAATCTACTAACAAATACAAAAAAATTGGAATATGCACAGTTTTTCATAATGAATTTTTCAAGACCCCATAAACTCGGTAAGCAATTAAGGCAAGATTTACATTTCTTCATTTAGAACTTCTGACATTTCTGACAGTTCAAAACGGAGGTAAGTTTTCAGATGATAGAACATATGCAGAATATATCTACAACTTTTTGTTGTTCAAGTCTAAAATTCTCTTTTCAATTAGTGTATTACTAACCTCTTCTGGGGCTCTCATGATTGAAAAGAATGCCGTTCACTGCAAAAAGGTTATATGCCTCCCGGAAGTTCACCACGATCCAATAGGCATAGAGTTTTGCCGCCCCTGTTGGAATAATTTCAACTTTTGTAATGTGTAATATAGAAAAATAACAAGAAATATGAATTATAAATCAAAACAAAGTAAATATTCCTATGCCTTAATCATGCTCACAGGAAATATTTAATAATTTTCTACTTTTATTATATCTATAGTTTGTTCTTTTACTGTGTAATTAATTCAATTATACTGTATGCAAGTTCACTTTTCTTAGATCTTATGGTGGTTTTTTTTAGTTCTAAAGAATTAGGAAAAAAATTGGGAATCTTAACATTTGAATTGCTTTGAAATTTTATCACTGAAGTCTTTCATGAATATTTTCTTTACAAATATACTGGATGTACCAGATTTTTCTTTCTTTTTTTAAGGGTTTGAGCTTAGGTAAACTTTCATAAGGAAATAAAAACCATGAAACCTTATCACTTCAGCACATTCTCAGAACAGTTCAGCACAAGAATCACGTTGGGTCTAATTTTCCTCTTAAAGTGATCTGGATAGAAGGATTGAATGCACACAGATGGTGAAGTGAGTGGTAATCTCACCCCAGGGCAATGCCAGCAAATACATGGAGTTAGCAAGGTATAAAGGTATGCTTCTCAACAAGTCTGGTCACTCTAGTCTACCTTCATGCTGATCTCACACCCAGGTGACTTCACCAGGAGACATGGACTGAACAAAACAAAAGCAGCCCCCGCAGCCCCCACCCCAACACACACAAAATGCCATGCACGACTTCTCACCATAGGGTGACCGCGGGTAGAAAGGGGTGGTCTCCTTCTGGGGTATTTCTTGCACCTTCCCATAAAGTTCACTTGTGGAGGCCTGGTAGAACTTCACAGAGTTGATAAGGCCACAGGTCTTCACTGCATCCAGAAGTCGCAAAGTTCCAACCCCATCAACATCTGCAGTGTACTCGGCTAAGTCAAAGGAAATCTGCAAGTAGAGGGTGGAGACGGGGCTGCATTCACAGGTGACAGTGACAGATGCTAGCAGGAGTGGCAAGCACTGTGCCACGGTGTGTTGCTGTGAAAACAGTTCTAATTCCTCACAGCAGAGTAAGAGTGTGGCTGTCATCTATTTCTCACACCAAACGGCTGGAAAATATTACAATACTCATTCATTACCTATTGTAAGGAGCACCCTTAAGTTATCTCTTCTTTCCAAGCTGAATCCCTGGGGTACTGATCATCACAAGCCAAGCACCCCCTGAAAAATTGGAGGTGCAGGTCTAGGACACTCACGTTCTTCCAAGTCCCAATTGATTTCTTTGCACAGGGAAGATTGAGAATATATGTTTTAGAATGTGGTTGACGTATGAAAGGATTGTTTTGTTTTCTGTTTTTAAATTAAGACAGAATGACTGTAGTATACTGCAAGCCTATACAATCTTTTTATAAGACAGTGCATATGGCAAGTTGCTAATGTATGAACTGGCTAACTTCTAAGAGGGCATTGAGCAACAATTCAATATATTTTTGTGCCGTAAGATAGTATTTAGAAAACAGATGTGACTGATGTACCTTTTTCTTAAATCATCTCTACACACAGTCAACAAATTAACCTAATATTAAGTCCTCTAAATCCTGTGACACTGGTACATCCACTGCTGCATGAATGACCTCAGTCTTCTCACTGGGTAGTCACTGGCCTTAGTTACTTCCTGGTCCCAAATGACCCCTGAGAAGAGGCTGCAGCCTGTACATGGTATTTCAGGATCTGGACAACTGTTCACCATGGAGCCAACAGCCGAGTAGTGCTTGTCATCTAGGCTTGAATAAAGCTCAGGTAACAGCCCTCAATAAAAAAGAGGGGGAAAAAAAGTATGTTTTACTCACAACCTTTCAAAGCCATGAAGGCAAATATGGGATCGTTTTTTCTTTTGAAATAATAGTTTGCTGAGGTTTATTCACATACCATAAAATTCACCATTTTATGATTCTGTGGTTTTCATATATTCACAGCATTATGCAATCATCATTACCATCTAACTCCAAAATACGCTCCTCGCCCCAAAAAGAAACTGTACTCATCAGCACTCACTCCCCAGCCCCCAACTCCACTCCGAGCCAGACAACCACAAATCTACACATTTACCTACTGTGGACATTTCACAAAGATGGAACATGGAACGTGTGGGCTTTTGTGATGGCTCATTTCACTGGGTATTTTCATTTCTCCCAAACAGATATGCCTAGGAGAGCTGCTGAGCCGTACCATACAGTCACACCATGTCTAACGTCCCCAGGACCTGGCAGACTGCCTTGCACAGTGGCCACAACACTTCACCCCTCACCAGCAAATCCTAAGGGTTCTCATCTCCCCACAGCCGACCCAGCACTAACTGTGGTCGGCCTTTTGTCTCGTGGTTTCCCTCTGTATTTTTCTAATGAGTAAAGATACTGAGCATCTTTTCATGTGCTTACTGGCCATCTGTGTATTTTAATCCTTTTCCTTAAATTAAACTATTTGTCTTTACATTACTAAGTTTCAAAATTCTCTCTGTATATTCTGGATACCACTCCCTTATCTGATACATAACTCCAACTTTTCTTCCCATTGTGAGGATTGTCTTTCCACTTTCTTAAGGGTGGCCAATGTAGAAAAACATGTACAATTTTGCTACTGTTTATTTCAGCGCTTACAGTTTTCATGTCATATTTAGGAACTCTTCACTTAAACCAAGATCATGAAGATTTGCTCCTATGTTTTTTCTGAGTTTTATAGTTTTTGTCTCTTGCATTTACTTCTGTGATCCATTCTGAGCTAATTTTTGTGCACAGTTAGGGGTCCACCTTCATTATTTGCAGACATGTATCAAGTTGTGCCTGCACCATTCATTGAAAGGGCTATTCTTTCCCCCACCAAATGGATTGGACGCTGGCTATGTCACTGTCAGGAAAAGCCATGACTCCATGTTGGGGGACAAGGCACTGAGAAGGCCTCAGGACAGGGAGTCCACAGCTACATGAGAATGACAGACCATAGAAGAAGTTCTTCCCACCGGGCAGATGCCATTCTAAGCAGTCTGTATGAACACATTATTTAGTCCTTGAACTGACAAGCACTAAACTGAGACAGAGAAGTTATACCAACTAGTACAGCAGAATTTTACACTCAGGACAAATTTAATACATACTGCATATTATATACTTGTATGATATATTCATGACCAACCAAATGTCCCCTCAATCTTTGGAACACAAGACAAAGAAACTGCACAATTTCATCTAGGATATTATTCAGAGGACCTACCAACAGGAAAGGAGAAAAACAGACTGACATTAGAAATCAAGGCAGTCGATGAAGGGAGATGATGGCTGCCTGACTGCAAATTTTTATGCAAGTTCCTCAAGAGGAAAGTACGTTTGATGATCAAAGCTCTAAAGGTAAGAAGAACTTATAAAATCTAATTGTTTGGGCCTGGGGATATAGCTGAGCGGCATAAGCACCTGCCTAGCAAACACAAGGTCATGAGTTCAAGTCCCAGTATACCCCCATCTAATTGTTTACAAAATGTTTTTTTAACATAAACTAACAAATTAAGTGGCTCCTTTTTCTTTTAAAATTAAGATGGTACTTTATAGCTTCATCATCCCCTAAAGATTACAAGTATGATTCTTAAAACACAGAGGGTCCCAAAGTACAGCCCATGGAGCAAATCTGGCCAGCTGCCTGCTGAGGAAAGGCTGGACAGGCCACGGCTGCATTCATCTCCGCACATGTGTACAATTGTTCTTAAGCTACAATAGCAGAGTCAAATAGTTCCTACTTAGGATGCATCTCTCATGAAGCTGAAAATACTTCCTATGTGACCCTTTACAGAAAGAGCTTTCTGATTCCTGAACTAAACCATAGTTATATTGTTATAAGCAACTGAGTTAGTTAGAAATATTATAGGCAGTCAGACAGGGCTAGGCCCTCAAAGGAGCCAGCACAGAGGACCAGATGTCTTGTGACCTTGGAAGAGACACACACCTCCTGCTGTGGGCCAGATCTCAAGACAGAAGGCAAAACAAATGCAACCACACCCTAAGTATAGACATTAGGGATTAGGAATGGATCACCTTGAGAAGCCAGGAATTACCATCCCAATCCCCAACAGAAAGCCACTGATCCGTAAGAATGCCCAGTTACTACATGACTCGCTTCCCTATTTGTCCTTGATTTGGTCAATTTTACCTAAACAATTAATCTCATTGGCTGACCACAGTTCTGTCCCACCTCAAACCCATCTACCTTCTGAGTTCCTAGTTTTCCCCATCATGGTTTTACTCTATAAAAGTCATTAGAAAAGACAGAGTCTTGGGCAACCCACTCAGGACCCCTTCTGTCTCTCTCTCAGACAGAAGCTTTCTTTCTCTCAATAAATATTTCTGTTCTTAACCTTCGTTGTTCCTAAAATTCATTCTTTGATTTTAGAGAACACGAACTCTTACTGGACATATAGTAGGTCGGGAGTTTTGTTCCCCTAAATCACTATCTGCGAGACCAAATGAGCCCGAAAATGTTTTAAAATATGATTATAATAACTTATTTCTGTACGTTCTCAACACAGATACTCCTGGACTTATGATGGGGTTAGGTCCCAATATAACCTGATCCACCTGCCCTGCTGCACCCCAGGCTTCACACAGCACTGTGGGTGCTGTTCTTCTCCTTGAGAGGGAAGAGCTGTCCAGATGGTCAGGATGCACATCGCCAGCCCAGGAAAAGATGGAACTTACAACACAGTGTGCTTTCTACTGAATGTGGGGAATGTTTGCACCACTGTAAAGTAAAAATAAAAATAAACAAACAACAACAAAAAACCTACCTTGGGGACATCTGCACTATAGGATGATGACAGCATATAGTTCTATCACAGAAAAAGAGCTGTGTTTTCAGAGGCATGGAGACTTCATTAACACTAGAAACAGTTCACCCAACAAGGAGGACAAATGAAATCACACTGATTAAAACAAAAACCCGAAATACCCAACTTACAAAATACTATCCTAACTCGCATTTCCCACCATGTCCACCCCTCCCTTGGCAGACCCTCACCTTTCACAGGAGCAGGAGTCGCAGGCCCACACCTGGCCCAGTTCCACCCCCTACCTGCTGCTGGCCCGGCCTCTCAGATCACCCCACTGGGCTCGCACAGGGGCCAGCTTGTTCCTGCACTGAGCCTTGACTCTGGCTGCCTGGCCTCTCCTTCTCCTTTCTCCATTGCTGCCTCTCAGTCAACCCTACGCTTCTCATCCCTGCCTTACCCACCCTTCTGCCAGACATCATTTCCTTTTCACTGTAATCTGTTATCTCACCTGTTACCTCTCTCCCTAACGAAATGTGAGCTCCCTGAGGGCAGGGCTGTATCCGTTCTCTGTGGTGTCTCCCACGCCCCAAGGCTGCTTGGCACAGTATTTGCTGAATGAGGACAGAGGGCAAACCGACAATGTATTTAAATGTTAAACACACAAACCAGCAGAGAAAGAAAAGAGCTATCAGAATGATAGAAGATTGATAACTGAATAGCAGTAAAATCATAAGATAAGACTCTCCATATGATAAACTTCAGTAAAGCAATTATGACAAAGGTTTACCAGTTAAATGGAATCAGAATTTGGAGGAAAGGAGAACCATTTAGACCCAACTGGTGAGTGACGCTGGGAGGAGCTGGCCACTGAGAAAACAAGAATATAGGAAGGAATTCAAAGATAGGGAAAATTATTGGTAGCACATGTTGATTCCTCCCCAGAGACCCCAGGGTTTGCTCCCTGACCTGATTTCCTCCTGGCCTCCTCCACTCCCACCCTGCTCAGGGTTGGGTGCTTGTACCTCTCAGTGGCTCAGAACCAGTCACCCATTCCTCCCTTTCTTTTTCCAAGGCCCTCTCTGGCCCTCATCACCGAGAGCCAACTGCCTCATCCTCCCAGCCCTGCTGTGTCCCCCAGGCTCCCACCACAGGGACCGTGCTCAGTCTCCTCATGGCTGGGCCAGCCCGCCAGCCCTGGAAGGACAGGAGCTTTGCTGGTTTCTTTTTTTGTTATTGTGTCTACCACACAGAGAGACCCTATGTGAATGCATAAGAAGCATTAAGTCTGATGAGTGGGCACTTGACCCTAATGACTTCATTATAGGATTAATAAAGGAACAAAGGTTAGCTAGGCCACAAGTACCATTTTAAAATTCTTAATGAATGGCTACAAAGGTCATCCCAGGAAAAGAGATTTGTCTGCCCAAGAAGTGAAAGTGGGAAAAGATAACCAGAAAGACACATCCTCTAACATTTGATCTCAAGGACACAGAAGGAAGCTCTCTATACCGCGAGCTAGAATTGCCAGAGACCACACAAGGAGTCACACTGTTTACTTGCTCCTCTGTGAGTGAAAGTTATTAATCACCAGAAGCAACAATGGAGCCCTGCCTTCCATGCCCAAGCAGGCTTTGCTGGGCAGCAGGAGCCCAGCAGAGCTGACATTTTCTTACCAGCTGGGACCAGATGTCGATCTATTTTTCCAGAGCTACACAAAGCCAGGCAGGTGTGGGTCTAGCACAGCAGACAGGAAGGCATCAAGACAGGATATTACCCCACCACGAGTGGACAGCAACAGGCCTAGAGGGTTGGGGCCTGCCTCCCTGCTGCCCCTCACTGCCTCACGGCCTTGCGGGCACAGGGGAGAGAGAGGCATGGAGGCTACAGGAAGGAGCTGCAGGGACTGCAGGTATGGGGAGAAAGAGACTTGAAGCAAGGACAGATAACGCGAGCAGATGGAAGAATGGTCCAGGCAGGAGACAACCACATGAAGAAGGGGTCTCTGGGGATGTGAGCTATCCTACTAACCTGGATGCAGTTGGGGGATTCACATGAATGAACGGAGAGAAGAGGTATCACCAACAGGCTGAGGATGAGAAGCACTATGTTCACGTACACATAACAGAGGCTTTTCCGTAACAGTCTGTCTATACCAGCCAGCAGCATCACTGGGCAGCATCACCTCAGCCCAGGCTTCCCAGCGTGCACTACATTCCCAGCCTTTGCCTTGCTAACCCCAGCCCAGCCCCAGGCCCAGCACTACAGGTCACTAACTGCTGCACCTCACAGCCAGAAACCCGATTTGATTTTTCCTTACCCTATTACAATATTTTTGTTCAAAAACATTTATAATAATGGTTTGGGATATCGAACAATCACAAAGGTGTTACTTTACAGAGTGATGAATTTCAGCCAGACTAAACAAATGTGACATCTTTATTTACCTCTGTATGCTCAAAGGTAAATTAAGATGCTCTCTCCATGAAGTATTCTGAAATTCTCAAAGTAAAGTAAAGGCTCTCAGGGAGAAGCAGAACTTCCATTATACAGGACAAGGTGACAACCCCAAAGACACATGCTCAGCGACTCTGAGAGGCACGGCCACACCCACTTCTTCCTCTGCTCCCACATCATGGGGCCATGAGTTCTGAAACACCTTTCATCTCTCTGGCTTAGTGAACAGGAGGATGGGAAAATATCTGTTCAGTCAGTAGTACTGCTTGTTTCCACGAGTTCACATTTTTAGCAATAACAGCTATCTGAAACTTTTACTAATCAGAGTACACAAGACATAAGGAGCTCCGTTCTCAGCCTTTGCCTTTTGTAAGGGGTTAACTCCCACTCTGGAAGGCTGACCTCACTGTAAACCTTACCAACTTGCAGACTCTTATTTACTGGGAGCAAAAGGAAGATCAGTTGCCTCAAACTTTCTTTGAAGCTTGACAGTCTTTGCTTCTCAATGCTGACATTTGCTTTCCCCCTGCTGCAGGGATGATTCTCACGGTTTTCACCGCTTTTATATCTTCCCAGAACCTCTGGGTTCATTCCTTAATGTCTTTCTGAAAGTGCTTTCTCTAAAGCAAATATTAACTAAGGTTCAAATAGCCATTAATTTAATTTAATACATTAAAATTGGTTTAAAACAAATATGAAGACACAGCTCCTGATTTTGCAAGGAACATGAATAAAAATGTCTGAGACCCCAGGGATCAGAGAGCAGCCACCACAGCCCCTGAGCCCACTCTGTCCATTCCACAGATCTGCCAGCTGGAGGAAAACCCTCTCAGGATTTCTGCATGAGAAAATGGCACCAGAAGAAACTAAGCTTTTCTAGAGTGACACTCCTAGGAAATTTTTATAGATTAGCAAAAATAATGAGTCAGCCTACTAAAGAAATTAATTAGATCAGATTAAACAAGGATCCATGAGATCTACTGATGGAAACTAGGGGGGCATGCAGATTTGGATGGGAAAAATACATTATCTTCATTTTTATTAAATTCTATGTGAAATTTTATAATTTCCTTCCATTTAAAATGCCCTTCAGTCCACAGTAGTACTATTACTTTCTGCAGCCTTTTCACCAACACAGATGGCAGCCACTTAGTGCAACAGTACAGTTGCTGCAGGGGTCCTGAAATGTCACCTGTGCCCCTCACTGCTTCACGATGCCAGCGGTGACCAGGCTCACAGCCAGGTTTGGCACTATAACATGTTCTGGCACTCGGGCATCTAAGGAGCAACTCATTCTCCAGTCAACAGAATAGTCAAAATGACTGTGCAAAAAATTAGAACACATGGACCCAGAAAAGCAAGTCTGAGAAGCAACAACATGGCGCCACAAGGGCAGAAGTCTCAATTATTCACAGAGAAGGGTCATGAAGACAGAAATGAAGCTAATTCAATAAGTAGGACAAATGCCTCACTTTGTCAGTGTTTTAAGCAAGGCACACCCAAAAGGCCAAAGCAACAGCATTTTATGTGGTAAAATAAACTGTTTCCTTTCCTTCCCTGCCTCTACTTCTCCTGACCTCCCTCTTTCATAAACAGCATCATGTTCAGAAGGAAAACTGTGAAGAAATATCTAAGCTGTGGAAGAAATGTACCAAAGCTGTTTATAAAATAAGTAACTCCCTCATGAAAGATCAAAATGTCTTGTAGGAAACATTTTATTGAAAGCCCTGGAAAGCATAAGCAGGTACTCAAAACAGACTATCTGGCAAATGGTTTGCCTTCTGTCTTCATATGCAAAAGAGAGAAAACAGAGAAACACCACAATGGAACAAAATTTAAGTTCTGTTCAAGAAAGAAAAGGATGAAGTTCAAGGACAGAACTCCAAGAGAAGAGACGTTGCAACCAGATATACAGAGAAGAGTAGCAGGACATGTGGTGGCCTGAGACAGGGATTCTCTCTCTCCCCTCTCCCCCTCCCCCCTCTCCCCCCATTGCCTCTCACCTCTCCCCTCTCCTCTCTATCTCTATCTCTATCTCTATCTCTATCTCTATCTCTATCTCTATCTCTATCTCTATCTCTCTATCTCTCCAGCAGAAGACAGGACACAGCTCCACTGCTTGAAGTCCCACTTGAAACTCACAGGCAGAAACAGCAGCAAAGACTGAGCCCTGCCAGACTGAACAAACTAAAATGCAGACAAAACACTAAGAATGAACATCCAGGATACCATGAGTGACATTGCTGAATATTGGCACGATGACAAAAATGCCAGGAAATTAATAATGTGACTTCAGTCCATAAAAAAGTAGCTGATGGTCACAGCAAAGGAGAAATTATAACATCCAGCTGTTGTTGGAAGTTGTGTCCACAGTGAAAACTCCGGGTCTATGGCAATGGACAATGGATAAAAGTAACACCGGGGCAGAAAGGCAGTTGTTATGGGAGTTGGTTCTGCGTCACTATTTTTGCAAAATTCATTAATTTGTTAATAAACAAAGCACATGGAGTGAGGCAAACCCCACAGATTTGTCTCACATAGATTACTGCAGACTGAGACAAATATGATAGCAAAGTACATCTAAGAATAGAATCATAGTCACTCTGGAACTGGGAGAATATCCCGCCTCCATCCCCAGCATCTCCCGACTGACCCCTTCTGCAATCAGGAACTCACAGATAGCAAATGGAAAATAAGAATAAAAACAGACACACACTGGAAGGGCCAAATATAAAAACTAGAACCTGTCAACAGCCAGTTTAGGGATTTTCTGCCTTCATGTTTTGAAACCAATTTGGGAAAGGGAGTGACTGATGAAAATTCCCAGAGCTTTCACTGTTCAGAGACATGTCAACATGTGAAGTCAAATTAGAAAGAGGACACTGCAAGGGCTCGTGTGGCTACCTAAAAGATGTGGAAAATGGCAATGCACTAGAAATGGACCTTTTGAAGAGAATTTTCCTAAAACCAGAGGAAGAAGAAAAACTGAACTCATCCCAGGGTTCTACACACTCTCAGCATTTTCTGAAGACACAGCTTTGGTTTGGTACTGAAAGGTTAAGAAAATATGGAGTCTCACTCTAAGAACAGAGCAGAGAAGAGGCAGCAAACAGCAGTGCCCCTTTGTAGAAGCGTGTGGTCCTTAGCCTGGGGACCATGGAACACTGGCAACTCACCTTAGAAAAGCCACCTGGAACACAAAGGTCTCCATGGCACAAGGAAAATGTTCCAACAAGCAGAACAACTATCACACAAAGGAAAGTTTTTCCTTTAAGTTAAACTTTTTGGCTTGGGAAATCAAAGCCAAGAAATGGCCATAGTAACTAAGGTTTTGTAAGATAATAAAGAATAGAGAGAGAAAGAATAAGGATCACCTCCTTAGGAGTCAAGAAGACCTGACGGAAGGCAAACACTTCCTTTAAGTCTGATTAAATACTAAGTTAACAAACTAGATGTCTGTCTTCAAGTGAGTGACATGTAGAGAATAATTTGCTTCACCTGCTCTCTTTGTAAGAACTCAGTTCATGAAGAAGCAGACTATGCACTGATAACCATAAATTTTACAGGTGAACTTCCTAAGACGGACAGGGATGATCCCAGGCTTGCTCACCTGTACTCACCTTGCCCAGAGCCTGCACATAATAGGCACTCAGAATATTTCTTCAGGAAATGAACGAATAAGAGCTGACTATTCTTATAAAAGACAGTGATTTCTCAAAATTGCTCCTTCCTTCTAGATGCCTTTTTCTAAACACCATGCTTGAGTTTTATTGAGGAATCATTTCCATGACAACACTGGTGCCACAAGCCTAATGTAAGCACACAAGTAGACAATTCAGCAAGATGTCCTACTCTCAAGAGAAAAGCACTACTGGTAATAGTATATGATTATCAAAGAACCCACCATGTTGGGTCAGGGAGGATCCAGCCACAAGACAACTAGTCTGTCTTCCTGGTGAGTGGTGCGAGCAGCATGGACTCCAGGAAGAGAAACATCCATGCCTCTTGAGAGCCCACCATGTTGGGTCAAGGAGGATCCAAGCAGAAGACAACTAGCCAGCCTCCCTGGTGAGTGGCGCGAGTGGCGCAGACTCCAGGAAGAGAAAGATCCATGCCTCCCAGAACCCACCATGTTGGGTCAGGGAGGATCCAACCAGAAGACAACTAGCCAGCCTCCCTGGTGAGTGGCGCGAGTGACGCAGACTCCAGGAAGAGAAAGATCCGTGCCTCCTGAGAGCCCACCATGTTGGGTCAGGGAGGATCCAACCAGAAACAACTAGCCAGCCTCCCTGGTGAGTGGCGCGAGTGATGCAGACTCCAGGAAGAGAAAGATCCGTGCCTCCTGAGAGCCCACCATGTTGGGTCAGGGAGGATCCAACCAGAAGACAACTAGCCAGCCTCCCTGGTGAGTGGCGCGAGTGACGCAGACTCTAGGAAGAGAAAGATCCGTGCCTCCTGAGAGCCCACCATGTTGGGTCAGGGAGGATCCAACCAGAAGACAACTAGCCAGCCTCCCTGGTGAGTGGTGCGAATGGCATGGACTCCAGGAAGAGAAAGATCTGTGACTCCCATATGCCTAGCAGAGCACGGGCTGAGAATCAAGACCCCTACCTGCTGGCTCAGAGGACCAGCTAAGTTGATAGCAACTAAGGTACATAAAGCAACTAAATGCTTGTACTGTTTGGTTGATTTTGCAGGCCTGGGGCCAGCAGTCTGAGCATCTCTTGGCAGGATGACAGTACACAATGTAGCAAATACAGGGGATTCCCTTCTGTCTTGTCTTTGAGGCCCAATATTGTTCTCATTGTTTTGCTTTATTCTGATTTTTTTCTTTGCTTTATTTCATATTCTGCTTTGATTGGTTTTATTCTGTTTTGTTTTTGGTTTGATTTTACTATACCTGATAGTATGGTCAACTATTGTGACGATAACAAGATATACTACAGTAGCTATTGTTTTCCTTGTATCTTACTTGGAAGTTCTGTACCAGTTCTACTGCTTTGTTTTGACTGACTTTGTTCTGTTATGTTTTGTTAGATTTTACTATCTTTAAAATAAAATAAAAAATAGTATATGATTATCAACAGCATATGATTATCAAGAGCATATGATTAATACTAATGGTATATGTGTAATAAACTACTAACAGCATTAATGTTTAGTATTAATATTTAATACTATTCAACATTATTTTTAAAGTACTATTTTTCTGTAACAAGAAAAAGGTATACCAAAAGGTATTTACCACAGTTTCAAAAAGGAAAAAATGCTGTTCTCAATTTTTTCTACATTGAAATTACTACATAAAAAAAAAATAGGTCTTGAAATCTTTTTTAAAAAATTAATTGTTTTTCTTTGTAGATGAAGTTTTAGTTTTTATTGGTGTTATCAATATTTTTTCCTTAGACATAAATTTGTATATGTGTATGCACAGGATGGCTAAAATGACTATATTTCTAAATGTATTGGTTATTGAAAAGGCACAGTTAATGCTCACATGTTTACATTAATTTTGCATGTCTATATCTGTTAATCTAAACAACCCTTTTGAAGGTAGCGATATGCAATATTGCAACCATTGTCAAATTCCTATCATCTTGCTTTGTAAACCTATAATATTACTGCTTTGGATTTGTAAAAAAAAATTTAAAAAAAGAAAAAAATGTAATAAATACAGATATATTTACAAAAAAAAAGAAATTACTACATAATTTAAAAGTCTGGATTTTTATGGGGAAACATAGGTCATGTGGAACAGGATGCACACTGCTTGTGACTGAATAGCTGCACCGTGGGCCGACATCTATGCAGAGGGATCAGGGAGCTGCTGCCAGCAAGCCCTGAGAACCAGAGAGGAGAGGACGGGTCCGTACCTACCCACCGCAGGAGGACAGGGCAAAGGAGGCAGAGTTCACCGCACAGGAAAGGGGAAATAGCCACTATCCAAGGTGAAGTTTCGTAAAATTAAACAAAGCAACAAAACACTAAGATTTAGAACCTGAGAGTTCAGAGGCAAAAACAAACAAACAAAACCAATCTAGTTCACAGTGGCAATATTTCTGTCAAGTAAGGGAAAAGATGTCTGTGTTATATGTGACTGATTAATGTTGTTATGGATTAAAAACCAGCGGTCAACTTAACACCAGCTGGATTAAATCAGCATGGTGCTGAGTGCAGGTGGCCCACTTGAGGAAAGTTGCCAGCATAAAAGGAGATGTGGAAAAGAAGAGCCAGGCACTGTGGGCATTATTGTTTGGAGTCACTGGTTCTCCCGGAGGAGCTTGCCATGCTGGCTTCCCTGATATGAATTTGGCTGTTTTTCATCAGAGGAGCTTGGGACCTTGTTGCTGAGAGTGGAAATTCTGTGTCCTGTATATAATTCTCCTTGCAACTCCTGACTACAACAGAATTTAGTACCAGACGACTGGAGTGGTTGCTGTGACTGTACTTGATCATGTGGTTCAAGAGCCTTTAGAAATGGCTTGTGGAAAGAATTTGGAAAGGTTCAGAGATGTTGCCTGAAAGAGT
Source organism: Dasyprocta punctata (assembly GCA_004363535.1). Lineage (NCBI taxonomy): Eukaryota > Metazoa > Chordata > Mammalia > Rodentia > Dasyproctidae > Dasyprocta > Dasyprocta punctata. Next base: position 46,446 of record RJWM01000025.1, on the reverse strand, counting down.
GGCACTGGAACAGTTTATGCTGTTCTGTAGGGGAGATTCTGGTCAGAGCTCAGAAGACCAGAGGGCTGATAGAAAGTCTGCTGGTAAAGACTAGGATCAGGAGGTTTCTGCTGAGAAGAAGGACTGCATTGGTTAATGAACTCCAGTTGGTGTGTGTTACAACTTGGCAGAAAGTTTGTCTGTGTTTTGCTCATGTCCAGAGACTTTGCCTGAGACTAAGATTAAGGGTGGCAGACTAATTAATCTGGCAGAAGAAATTTCAAGGCAGTCAAATGTCAAGGCAGTGGCATGGCTATGGTTAGGGGCTTTTAGCCCGATTTATGTTGCAAATCAAGAGCAAAAAGGGCAAAAGAGGAAAAAACACACCTTCTTCCCTCCCTTACAGTGTATGCTTGCTCCGCCCCTGGATGGGTACAGAACTCACACTGCCAATCCCAGCCCTAGACAACAAACCAAACACAAATGCTAGATTCAGCTGCCTCCATGACTGCATGAGGCTCGGGGGACCACCTAGACACAAACCTAACAAATATGAAATAAGAAACTGACACAGGAAGTTATTTATACCAATTAACTGAAATTCCGAGGTTTACTCCTTATTTTCCCAATAACCAACCGACAAATCAGCCTTACGAAGTCTGTTTCTTGTAATTATTAAAGTCTTTTTCAGTCCTAATTTTTGTATGTAATTGAGAAACCCATGCAAGTTCTAGCCAACAGTAATTTGAGGATCAGGAAAGGGAAGGAAAAACAATATTCACTACTCAAAACAGTCACTGAATGACACAGTAAGAGGCATCATCACCGAGAGGACAGAGGACCTCCAGGCATCACTGAATTCACTCCCCGGACACTGTAACCTCTCTGCACCTTGGGTCACCCTTGATCCTCTGCCCTAGAGGTGCCAGGACTCCTGATGTTTCATTGGACTTTCTATAATCCATCTTCCATGCCACCAGAATTACTTTTCAACAACATGAACATCTCATCTGGTCCCACCCTTGTGAAGAGTCATGGCTGCCTGGAGCTTTCAGATAAAGTTCAAACACCCTGTATTAAATAAATGAAGTCAACATGGCACACATGCAGCCACAAAGTAAGGCCATGACTGCCCAGCTCCCACTCTCAGCATAATTAGGACAAAATGTGCAGAAAGAATCTTAAAAGGAGTAGCCGGGCATGGTGGCACACACCTTTAATCCCAGCACTCGGGAGGCTGAGGTAGGAGGAGTGTTGTGAGTTCGAGGCCAGCTTGGGCTACAACGTGAGCACAAGGCTGACCTGAGCTACACAGTACGAACGACCCTGCCTCAAAAAACCTGGGCTGGGAGTTTGGCTCAGTGACTTAAGCGCCTGTCTGACAGGTGCGAGGTTGTGAGTTCAATCCCTGGTGCTGAAAAAAAAAAAAGAATCTTAAAAGGAGGGTCTGTGTAGCCTTGACCCTCCTGAAGTACAAAAAGAGTGGTGTTGAAGCCACAGGCCTGTTGGAGCTCCAGGTCGGAGCTGGTAAAGCTCAGTAAGAGGATAACAGGGCTCCACAGGGGCCTAGAGAAGGGATGCTGGAGCCAGGCTTCTTGCTTCCAGGGGCTGAAGCAGACCTCCTCACTCCATGGCGGGGAGATGAAAAATGCTGCTTTGGACAGCTTGAAATCATGAGGTTTCAAAGATTTTATTGATGTAAATTTGAGATTGGAATTTTCCTATAGCACAGATTGGTCCTGAACTCCTGGGCTCAAACAATCCTCCTGCCTCAGCTTCTAAGGAGCTGTGACTACAGTCATACACTACTACTGTACCCGGATTTTATCATCAAGCTGAGTGTCTAAGAACAGAGACAAGTAGCCACAAAGCTGTAGGTGAGGACCTGTTCTGAGATGCCTGGTGGCCTTGCAATGACAGACATGTTAGAATTCTTAGGATTTTGTTTTGTTTTTGTCCTTTTGAGACAGGGTTTCACTTTATCATTGCTGGATAGAAACTCAAAGCCTCCAGTATGGAACTGGCTCTGTACTAAACCACCCTAGACGAGAGTCAGAGGAATCACAGGACCTTTAACAGTATGGCCTAATGGCAGGAGCAGTATAAGTCTGCCTCCCATGATTTGCAAATAACCCTTTCTCCCTTTGATACTACGAATTGAACTCAGGTCCTTGAGCATGCTAGGCAAGCCTTCAGTTACACCCACAGTTCCTAAACCAAAACTTTAAAAATAATTATTAATAATGTTAAGGATACAAAACAATAAAATCTACAACTAAGGAAGAATTTATCCAGAGGAAATGAAAATAAGGTAACTTCATGAATATGTTTTTAAAATATATCTCTTTAACACTGACATAAAACTGCATCTTAAAGGATCAAGGGGCAAAGGAACGTAAGCTAAAAATAAGAAATTCATTTTTCAAAATAGGCCAAAATGAAAGTGGAACAGATTCCAAAAAGATTCAAATACATACCTGGAGATCATACAGTTAGCAAAATCCCCAAAATGAAGATTGAAGAAGGCACAAGTCTGTATAAAATACACCTAGCAACTGTGCAGCAAGGACAGATGCCAAAAGAATGGGCACATTTTGGGAAGACTCCCATGTTCCTCCAACCCTCAGCACACCGGGGATGTGGACAAAAACACACGTGATTCAGGAAAAGAGGGAATAAGAGAAGGGTTTCAACATTTCCTTTACTGAAAAGTACACCATTGTCTTTTAGAGTTTATTACAATAAGAGGAAGTCCTGATTCATAGGTAATCTGTACAAGATAGTTTTTTGACTGGAAAAATGACCTTCACTGGGAGTTCGCTAAAGTCAAAAGAGAGAGAGTTACCTGCTTCCCTGACCTAAGAATGCTCTTGGTTCTTCACAGACTAACTACCTGGGAAGGTACCAGTGAAGCTCAGACAGGTGTAACATGTAAACAATAGACCTCATCAACACCTGACACTAACACACTGTGTAATAACAGAGACAAAATTATTGAGGCTGCTAAACGTGGCATCCACAATGATCTGGAACTTCCATTTGTACAGCTTCAGTCGCTTAATTTTGCTTTCTCTGTGAAAACTAGACTTTCACTACCTTGATGAGAGAAAAAAACAGGTTAAAAATTAAAACCCAGCAGGTAGTACACACTTGTAATCCCAGTTACCTGGGAGACTAGGGCAACAAGGCTGCAACTTTAAAGCCAAAATAGGCAATTTTAGTGACATATTGTCTCGAAATAAAATTTTTAAAAGAGATAGGGGCATAATTCAGTGATAGAGAGCTTGACTAGTACGCACAAGGCCCTGGGTTCAGTCCCCAATACAGACAGTGAGAGACAGAGAGAGAGAGAGACAGAGACAGAGACAGAGAGACAGAGACAAGAAAGGAGGGAGGGAGGGAGGGAGAGAGATAGATTAAACTGCTAAGAAAGATGTACTAAACTTCTAAGGATGCAGTGCTACAAAATCAAGAAATTGAATCCACAGCTTATCTGCAAGCTTCTACATGAAGGCTGAGTTTACAAGAATGAAAACTGCAGCATAAAAACAAAACACAGGATGTAGGAATGAACTTCAGAGACCACCAGAATCACGATGACTGTAAATCTCTGTCACAAAGCTTAAATCTTGCCATTAATTTTATCTCTCTATTCCTTACTATTAATTTAATGGTCTGGGGAGCTGTCAGGGGCACTTGGTTAAAGCAACTTAGCTTTCAGAGTACTCTCTAACCCACTTTTAAAAACTATTTTAGCTTTAAGCTGCACCAAATTTGAGAGTCAGGACCACGAGCGGTGGGTAAGGTGAGAATGGAGGTGACTAAGCCAAAAAGCAATGCACCGCAGCTGTTCAGAGGCTATAGGAAGCGCTCTGCTCTTTATGTCAAACTACAAAAGCATCCCAAGCCAGCAGACAATGCCGAGAAAGCTGTGCTGTCGAAGCGTGTGGCATGCCCCACAGCCCGGAGCGCCAGGCACTGCTGCCGGTGCTGGCAGCACAAGCCACCGTGAGCCTTGCCAGAGCTGCACTGCTCAGATGCTGACGGGCAGCGAAGGGACCTGAGAAATTGCCAGAGAACAGCAGCGTGAAGCTGTAAAAAGATAGCCCATTCATTCTTTCCCTGCGGTGTCCAAGGAAACCAGAAGACTAGGATGAAATGTGGGAATGGAATTTAAAAAACTTTCTCACTCTTTTTTTGGTTCCTATTTATATATATATTTATATATATATGTATATACATTTAAAATATACCCAGAATTTAAAACCCACTGAAAGTTGCAATATCTCTTGACTGACATGGAATTTTCACTCATTTTATTTTACTTTCACTTTGTGGCTCCAGATGCTTCAAGTGACAGAATTTAGGAAACCGCCCCTGAGGTCATCAAGTCATCTTCATGTTCCCTCAGGGCATGCGTACAGAGCAACCCCCAAGGTGGCCCTGCTCTGGGCACCAGCATGGAGCAGTGAAGGCAGCCAGTGGAAACTCCTGCCCTACTCTGCACAGCTTCTATTTGAAGGAGAAGAGAAGATAGACAATAGAAGGAAATAGAAACCGACAGCAACTGCAATGGTGACGAGCAGTATGGAAAAAAAGGAAACAAGAAATAAAGTGGGGAATGTTGGGTTATACTTACAAATAATGTGAGGTTTTGCCACACAAAGAAATTAGACACAATACTAGAAATACTAGAAATACTAAGCACAGAGATGGTAGTTGCAGTAGAAGTCATAGTCTCTGTAAGTGTTTGAAACTCGCCATGGGCCAGGCACTGGGCCAAGAGCTTTATAAGCACTCTGCCATTTAAGTACCATGACAAGTCTGTGAGTCAGGGACTACTATTATATCTATTTTACATCTGGAAAAACTGAAGCTCAGAGCAATTAAGAACTCGCCCATGGTCACAGTTAATAAGCAGTGCAGCTGGAATTAACACTAGGGGAAAAATAATAATGTAAGGGAAACAACCAAACTACCCAACACACATGGACACACACACGCGCGCATAAACACAAAACCCTTAAGCATCATTTACATTAATGTTTCCTATAAAGCATTATGCTTCCTATAACTGTAAGCTAGACACATACAATTGGTGGTCCAAATTTTCAATTTAATTTATACCAAACTGATGCTTTTTCTAAAAACAGGAAGGTTGAATTGAGAATCAGGTGGCTTATACAAATAGTTTTAGGACAAATTTTTATAATGGAGAGTATATTTTCTCATGGATGCAATACTGTAAGAAGTGGCTTAGCTTTCACATAAACATGTTTCATGCAGCTAAATAAATACACGAATACAATTGAAAGGAGAGAAAGAATTATACATCCTTGTTCCAGCTGCTGGTCCTGGCTTTTCCTGCTTCTCTGCCAGAGACACAAGAGCTCTCGCCACTCTGTCTCTGTGGCTCTGCGCCCTGAGCCCCTGGGCTCCCTGCTCCACAGCCCTCAAGCAAGCCCTGCTCTGGGAGAACATTCTGTACATGCATTTCAGGAGCATGCGCGCCCTCCACAACAACGCCATGCCCTGCACGTCTATCTAACGACACTGAAGGACATTCTTCTCCTGCCCAAATATGCAGTCTGGGCTCAGGCACCACAAGGACAGCCTTAAAGGTTATTAATGTTTAAAAAGAAAACCAATCAGCATTTCAAATGAAAAACACAATTAGAAATATTTTAAATGTTTGTTATCTAGGTTAGAAGAAAGGATAGGATATTAAAAATGGCATAGAAAAGAAAAACAATAATACAGGTAAGGAAGTTACACACACACACACACACACCCCGAACACTTCTAAGCAGAAGAGGGCCCGCTGCACTTACGAAAAGTGACACTGCGAGTTGTGGCAATGGGACAGAAAAGGTGGCCCACATTGCTGAGAACTCTCTGCACAGTGCATTAATCCTGGAGAGCGAGGGGCTTCTTAAAATGTCCTGGTTCCCATGCCTATGTCACCCATCAGGAGTACCATACTGCCCACTTTTCAATAGGTCTTTACTTGATATATTTCATGACTAAAAAGAAAGAACTATTGAAAGAAAACTGGTCCAGCACCACAGATGTGAGCAGACCCTTCTGTAAAATCCAACATCTCCTGTGGGATGCTCATAACCCTTTTGACCAGGACACAGCCGCCCTTCTGTCACCGTGGCAACCTGTCCTACGCACCCCCAGACCCACACTTCACTACACATCCAGTCTGCACCCTTATGCCTCCTCCAACAAGTCACAGCTATTATTGTCACCAGGCACACAGGACTTTGCTGCACTGTCACTCCGTTCACATGGTGAATTCCTGACCAACTCACCCCTCTTCTGCTCGTCGCTAAATCCTGAGCTGCACTGGGCAGCCCCTGCCCTCTGGCAGTTCTAACGGGAGGCCTCCTCTGTGCCCTCCCTGGGCCAGGGTCTAGCACAGCAGAGGTACGCAGCACACATGTGGGCTGGCAGCTGCTAAACCATACCCAAAACCTTACCGGATAAAGTAAAGGATTTTCATCAAGCAAGAATCTGAAGTAGACAGGAGTTTTCATGTATCTCTTCAGAATCATATTTTGTTATTTCTTTGCTCTTCATTCTCAAATGTATCAGAAACCTCTACTTTATAAATGTTTGCAGAGTTTTAGGTTAGAACTAAAGTTAGAATGTTCTTTTTCATTTAGTCTCCAGAACTTAATCTTTAATAGCTTCTTCTCTAAAAAGTACAGGGTCAAAAGGGTCAAGAGGTTTGTGTTAACCTAAAAGAAACCTGACTTAGTTGTGTCGGGAATTTGAGTGGATTCTTTCTTGAACAGTTAGCTTGGCCTGTCACTGGCATGTAACTCCCAGTGCTAGTAGGATGAGAAAAACCAAGTTCCTTGAAGCTCTGCCCTTCTGATCATCCACACCACACTTCCCTCGCCATCCTTACACCTGTCAGAGGAGCCCTAAGTTCCTGGCTTACGACACTCTTCTTCAGACACTGAAGGCACTGAAAACAGTAACCTTTGACACATCCGCTGCCACTACTGCTTTGCCGCAGTGATGCAGCAGCAGCTTACAAAGGAGGAATTCAGGCACTGGCTTTGTAAGTTCATACTATACTTAAGAATCTAAATAATTTTCTTGTCACTTCAATTTGTACTCAGATTCTTTGCCCCCCAAGACATACCAATGTGCCCTGTCTGTTTTCTTCTTCTCTTTACACTGAAAACACATGGATTATCATGTGCCCCTCACACACACACACACAGACACATGCATTCCTTTCAAACTCTCTCTCTTCAAACAAATATGAATAAATCATAATATAAAATTAGGTTGTGAAAGTAGAAGACTATACTCTTAGGTGATATTAACATCTCTCCTGAAAATAATTCTCAGTGTTTCAGCTTTCCCGTGAGGGAAATGATATGCTGCATTCCATAATTTGTAAGCTTATAATTTTCAGCAAGTGCCAAGAAGGCAAGCCATAAATAACTCCTCAATACACATTTATAGAACATATACCCAGGTCAGGTGCTGTGCAGAGTTTGGGGATGGAAAGATAAGGAAAGTGCAAATTTCGTCATTAGGAAAGTCACAATACACGTGGAACACACACATGCAAAGAAACGATAATATTATGATTTGTTTAATGCACAGTAAGCACTACAGACCTGATGAACACAGAAACGAGAGCCTGGAGGGGCCTGGGGCTTCAAGGAGGAAGCAGCCTTTAAAGTGAGCCAAGACAGATGACGACTTCTGCTCAAGGAAGCAACTCACAGAGGCAACAGCATGCAGAGACACAGAAGATTTCCATGGTCACAAAGAGACCATGATCATGCTCATTCACCTCTCCAACTGTAAAAAAACCATATGGAACACAGCAAAGGCAAAATTAACAAAAATACTGACAGCTGCCCTAGAGAGCAGAGGAGGGCACATTCAGCAGAAAACTACAGAGTATATGAACACTGTAAAGCATGTGTGATCAGACTGTTCAGGCAAGAGTAAGCAGTGCTGAGCTGGTGTCAACATAACACAGACTGCAGCAGTCTTACAAGAAGTCACCCCATAAACTCCAGCAAGCCCATAAAACCAGCCACCTGGGCCCACACTGCGGCCAACAGAAACCACGTGACCACAGGACAGACCAGCAAGAAGGTGGCCACTCCAAACTGCCCTTTCTCCTTCCCTCTCTTCTCTACTGTGCTAGACTGCTTATACTGTTAGGACTGGCCCATAGGAGAGTGGCAGAGAACCCAGAGGACAGAAGTACAGGTGAAATGAAAGTTGATTTTTTTTTTTTCGTTTGTGTAAATCTACTGGTAGACAGAAAGAGCTAGTACAGAATCTCCACAATTATTAAGGACCACATGTTTTCCACCTACTGTTCCACTATCCATATGACCTCAATTCTTAGTTCAATAATCCCTGCACTCAGGAGGCTGAGGCAGGAGGAGTACAAGTTTAGCCTAAGCTATGTAGCAAGACACTGGAACAAACAAACAAATGAATGAATGTTGCCAGAATTTTCTATTTATGTATTTCTTTTTCTATTTATGTATTCATCATCTTTGTGTGTGTGTGGCGGGGGGGTTGTACTGGGGATCAAACTCGGGACCTCACTCTTGCTAAGCACATGCTCTGCCACTGAGCTAAATCCCCAGCACCTGCTTCCTTGGTGGATTCTTCCAAGGAGTTGGCACACATCATTTCTACTGCAAGTCATTTCTTAGAATGTAGACACAGGCTCACACCCAGCTATGCAGGGGAATCAAAAATATACCTATAGTGGAAGGATATGCACTCTAAACAAAAATTGAGAATTCCATTCAATAGAAGGAGGGGAATAGAGATTAGGGGACAATCAAGACCTTTCAACATACTCCCAAGCAGATTTCTGAATAATAAAATGCCAGTCTTCCTTGGAACAGGACTGGTTTTTTCAGGAAGTCTTGTCATACCCAAGCCAGCTCAGTCTGGTGACGAGGGGATGGACACAGGGGTCTCCAGTGAGTCCATTCATGGGTACTGATTCTTCCCCCTCTTCCTACTCAGTCTGCTCTGACACAAGGGCTGGAACAGCAACAATGCAGAAAAAATTGGGGGTAATGCAAAGCTGGCTCTGAAGATGCTTTCAATCCCTGCAGAAGGAATGAGGTCCCTGCTATTGGCAGTTTTTTTAAGAAATGGGAAGCTTCACAGCTCTGGAATGTCTGCTTTGGGCATATGTCACCAGAATGCAGAAACAGAAAAGCTCTCAGTCGGCATGCTCACTGTGCTCCCAGTGGGGCTGTGAACGCTGGTCTGCTTCCAGGGGGTGCATCCACAGAGGAAGGCCACCATTTGGCCATGGACCCCTGAGGAACTCATTCCCGCTGACCATTTGGCAGGCAGAGCCCCCTGGGGAGAGCAAATGAGACTCCCTGTGCTAGGGATGCTTGCTGACTGCCAACACCACTGAGTCTGCACCTCCCTTTCTAAGGAGGCGTGGGCAGTGAGGAGTCCTGAGCACTGGCAGAGAATCGGCACCCACAACAGAAGGAAAGGGAAGTAGGCTCAGCACACATCACCCTTGGGAGGCCTGAACACCCACACCTCAAGAGCAGGCTAAGGGCAAGTCAGAAAACAGGGTCCAGGCCCAAGAAGCTCCCAGGGCTAAAACCAATAGCTTAGAGAAGACCCTAGGGAAACAAGTGAACATGGGGGAAAATAAAATTGTCCATGTAGAAGATCAACTAAAAGTAATACTCAGAACGTAGAGAAAAAAATACGTACACAAGTAAGAAACAAACACCATAGTCAGAAAATTATTGCTATGAAAATTAGCAGATGAGAGAGCAGAAATAATCAACATAGTGCGAAATTTCCCCAAGGATAACGGACATGTTAAGTGCTAGACAAGAACACTGATGATAGACCACATACACCCAAACTCCTGGGCAGAGCTGATGAATATAAAGCTAAGGAAAAGCTGGGCCCAGTGGCAGTCACCTGTAATCCCAACAACTCTGGAAGCCGAGTCAGGAAATACAGGTTAAAGGCCAGCCTGGACAATTTAGTGAGACTTTGCCTCAAAAAACAACAACAAAAAAAAGGGTACAGATGTCTCTTACAGGAAGAACACTTGCTGGCATTCCCTCCTTCTTGAGTTCAATCCCCAGTAAGAACTGAAAAACAAACAAAAACAAAAGCCAAAACACCAGGTAAAAAGAAAAAGACAGAGCCGGGCGTGGTGGCGCACGCCTTTAATCCCAGCACTCAGGAGGCTGAGGTAGGTGGAGCACTGTGAGTTCGAGGGCTGCTTGCACTACAACATGAGTGCAAGGCCGATCTGAGCTACATAGTACAACCCCTGCCTCAAAAAAACCAGGGCCGGGAGTTTGGCTCAGTGGCTTAAGTGCTTGTCTGGCAGGGGCGACGTTGTGAGTTCAATCCCCGTTGCTGAAAAAAAAGAAAGAAAGAAAGAAAGAAAGAAAAAAAGAAAGAAAGAAAGAAAGAAAGAAAGAAAGAAAGAAAGAGAAAATCACATGAGTGCCCTGCTAAGAAATATAGAATATGAGAGGAAAAGAGAAGAAAGGAAAACGTATGTGATGGGAAGGGAAAAGACAAATGTAAAAGCTAAGGAGAGAGCGATAATTACACAAATCTGAGGGGATGGATCATGGCCCTGGAATTGAGGCAAAATAAAGCAACAGAGAAGACAAAGGAAAATCAATTTTTAAAACAAGATTTAAACATTATGTCACCAAATGCAAAATATTACCTGAGAAGAATTGCAGAAAAAAAAGGTACAAATAAGCAAGTTGCTCAAGGAGTAATAAAAATCAAGACAATAAAAGTTATAATTGGTCTAAACCGTGTTTAATAAACTGAGTGCAGGATTAATGGCAACTATTCAGAAAAATATTAATAAGAAAGCCACACTGAATTAGTAACTCACAGACAAATTATTTCTACAAACTTTAAGATTCAAGTAAAAGGTGGAAAGCAAGCAAAAGCAAGCATAACATTCCCTTCCATCCTTGGCAAAGATTCAGTGGAATAAAGATACTATTAAGATCCTGGAGTTGAAAGACTGAGGTATTGTTATGAGAAACAACCAAGAAAACAGAGTGCAGAATTCAGAAAAGAATGCAGCTTACAGAGACTTAGATCAATAAGAAACACCACTAAAAATTAAAATAAGAAACAAAAAAGATGGAGAACAGAAAAGCTTATAAAAGAAGAAATGCAAAACAGGAATTAGGGAAAATACATAAAATAAATATAAAGGCCTCAAATTGTTTTATTAAGACACAAAAGTGAGTACTAAAGAAAATTAACTAGCAGCTGTTTTCAAGTTGCATGAAATAACATGAAATAGAAAGACTAAAAACCAAGAGATATTGAGACTTTTACAAGTAAATGGTCACGACTCGAGACCATACTCATAAGCGAGATAAATCAAACCCACATGTGTAAATACCGTATTGTCTTCCTAGTGTAAGAAATGGAAAAGTATATATGATTCAAAATCTATAATAAATACTATGTAAGGGTAAAAAACAGCTCAAAGAGCAAAGATAATCGGGAAGGGAATAGGCGGAAAGAGAAAAGGGAAGAGGAAAAGATATAAACCTGTATATATGCATATATAAGATAACTAAAAAGAACACTGCTGAATGTATTCGTTATTGAGAAAGAATAATTAATACTCATATGATTAGATCAATCTTGCATATCTATATCTGTTAATGTAAGAAACCATTTTAAAGATAACGATGCCCAATATTGCAACCATTGTCAAGCTTCTATCTTCCGGTTTTGCAAACCTGCAATGTTGTGTATTTACTCTAGTCATTTGTCTCTTTTGCTTGTTGTTTTTACTATATATGTTGTCTCTTTAAAAAAAAAAAAATTTTAAACCCTGAAAAAAAAAATAAATAAATAAAAAACCAAGAGATAAATAAATGCTAATAAAAATAAAGTAGAAGTAGTATTGTTGACATCAAATAAAGTGTAACTCAAGAAAACGGCACTAAAGTAAAAGATAACCAAAATGGAATGTAAGGTGTGATATGTTAAAAAATGCAGATGATACAAAGATTGAACATTACGGACACAAAGAAAAGTAGCTTCCAAATGTGTAAAGTGAAAATAAATAGAAATTCAAGACAAGAAATTCAAGAATTAGACAAGATGATTTCATCTGGGCGATGCCTAGAGGATACCATCGAATCTGAAAGAGTAAGTAGTCAAAAGCAAAGGAAGGCAGGCAGGGAGGGAGAAGCGGGGTGGAGGAGGCAAGGGCCTGAGGCCTGGGTGGCTCCAGGTCAGCCTGCCTTGCTGACCTCCAGGTGGGATGGATGCCCCACCACCACCACACCAGATAACTCCAGGACAGCACCTCAGTGGGGTGTCAGGCTGGGGGAGAGCTGGCGGCTTCAGATTATGGGGCCAGTGTCTGAGAAAACCAAGGCTGGAATGAGACGCAGAGTTGGGAGAGGCTGGCTCGGGCCATGGGCACCAGGCTAGAGACTGGGATTTTCCTGGCAAGAGGGCCGCACCTGTCTGTGTCTTCGACAATGACGCACACTTTGAAGGCTGTGCGGGGAATGGAGAGGGATGGGAGAGCAGACGGTGGTGCGAAGCAGAATCTAACCAAGGTAGAGCGTGAGCCAAGGACAGGCGTACTGCATGCCAAGCGCCGTGCTGGACCACATGAACCTCTGCCTGTACAGTGTGCGAGTTCAAGCCCTTCAGAGGAGCACAAGGCAGGAGCCACACAGCCAGCGCTCCAGAGATGTCTGCTGGAAGGACAACAGGAAGACGCATGCTCTCATCCTTACCATACCCCTCGGCCACCACGAAGGCACGGAAGTTTTAAAGAACAAAACAGTGGTAGAAAGGGAAAACAACTGCATTTTTGCACGCAAACAAAAACCTTAAGCTATGCATTACAGTTTAGTATTTTCAGGAAGCATGTATTTTATGAGCAGAAAATTTTATCTGTAAGTATTTAACCTGTTACTAAATTCCTGTGATATTTCACTTACCTCTCTGAGATCTGGTTCCTAGTGAACAACAGCTGTTTGCAACTATCCTCAGGGTCAATTTCAGAACATCTTCATCATGCAGAAAGAAACCCTGTATCCACAGCAGTCACTCTCCAAACTTCCACTTACCCAGCCCTCTCCCCACTTAGGAAGTGCTAATCTACTACGTTTCTACTACATGTTTTGTACACCCTGAGACCTTTTGTGAATGCCTTCTTTCTTTTCATACTGTTCTTAAGTTTCATCCATATTGTAGCAAGTAGCAGTACTTCATTTCTTTTTATGGTCAAATAATAACCCTTGTTATAGGAGAGTGCAGTATTTTGTTCATCCAATCACCAGCTGAGGAGCACTCAGCTTGCTACCCTCTTTTAGCTACTATGAATGACGCTGCTGTAGCATTCTGCACACGGTTTTGTGTGGGATGCTTTCACGGCTCTCGGGTTGACACCGAGAGAGAGTTACTGGATCCACGTGAGGAGCTGCAGACCGTCCCCAAAGGTGGCCATGCCCTCTGACCTTACTGACAGCAGTGTACCAGGCTCTACTTCTCTCACTTCACTGCCAACACCTTGTCATCATCTCACTTGTGTCTTCTACCCATTTTACCAGGCAAGAAGTGATGTCCCAGTGTGGCTTGCCAGCTTCCTTCCTTCCTTCCTTCTCTCTCTCTCTCTCTCTTTCTTTCTTTGGACCAGGAATCAAACCAAAGACCTTGAGGTTGCCAGGCAGGTGCTTGTGCCGCTGAGCTATATCCCCGGCCTCTACCATGACTTTATTTACACCGCTCCACTGACTAACGTCATTGAGTGTGTTACTGTTCTGTCACTTCAGCAAAAATAGCTGAGATACTCACCTGAAGAAGAGAAAAGCTGCTTTTTGGCTCACGGTTTTGGAGGTTCTGGTCCACTGGCAATGTTGCTCTGGGCCTCCAGTTGAGGGAATGGGGTAGCAGTGGTGGGGAATGCTAGGCAGAGTCCAGTTCCCTCTTGGACAGGAAACAAAAGAAGAAGAAGGTCCAAGAACCCCTTCATGGCACACCCCCAAAGAGGTGAAGAACTTCCTTTCCTAGAAACCCCACCTCTTAAAGGGCCACTGTCAGGGAACCAAGCCTCTAGCACATAGGCTTTGGGGGTCATTTCAGACTCAAATTATTGCATCCAGTATCTTTTCTTACTGGTCATTTGTGTGTATTTTTTAAAAAAATGCCCTCTCTGTATCTCTGCCCACTTTTTATTTGGACTATTTATCTTGTTATCATTGAGTTGTAAGCTTTTATATATTCTAGACATGCATATTTTATTTGTTATATGCCTTGCAAATAGTTCCCATTATGTGAGTTGCTCTTCACTTTCCATGGTGTGTGTGTTAGTGGGAAATGAACCCAGGACCTTTGTAGTAAGCTACATTCCTAGCCCTTTCCTTCATTTTTTTAATTTTTATTTTTATTTTTAATTTTAAGGCAGGTTCTCACTAAGCTGCTCAGTTACCCAGGTTGTGCTCAAACTTGCTATTTTCCTGCTTCAGCCTCCAAGAGTGTTGAGATTATAGTCATATATACCACCATGCCCAGCTTCTTCACGGTATCTTTTGAAACACAAAATTTTTAAATTTTGATGAAGTCCAATTTATCACTATTTTCTTTCTTTTTGTAACCTGTACTTTTGATGTCATAACTAAAAATCCATGGACAAACCTATGATTATGAAGATGCTTCCTATGTTTTCCTGTAAGAGTTTTATAGTTTCAGCTCTTACATTTTATTTCTAAAACTGAGAAGCTAATTTTAAAATTGCAAAGGACCCAGATAATCCAAAACAATACTAAAAAAGAAAATGAATATCCACACTTAGAAAATAAAATTAAATTTAACATCTGCCTGTTGTGTAGCTAGCACCTTCAGTTCCATCTAAAATGGAACCCAAACTCAGTAAAGTATTTCTATTTTCACAAAGTGATACTAGGAAATAATGCCAGAAAGATCTATCATTCTTACCAGGGGTGGAAAAGCTCTCGGTGTACAGATTATTTTGAAAAGTTGGGATTCTTTAGGAACCTATTTTCTAACTACAAAAGAGCAGGGAACAAATAGTACATTTAAAATGAGGAGGCCCTGTCTGAACATGTAGAATGTTGGTTAGTACAAAACAAGATTGTACAACAGAGCGCATGACAATAAAATGCATGTTTCCTAAACTAGTACACTTGTAAAGGAATGTCAGAGTGAAAATCAGATTCCAACCATGAGATGATTTATGGCCTAAGTCATAATTACACTGGGTATAGAAAGTCATGATGATAATGTAACTGATGGATGGTGATGATGATGACAGATATTTATGCGGCATCAGAACCCTACTGAGGTATAGATATTATCTTACTGATATCCTTTATATCCCTCTAAGGTATGAAGTACATATTATTTCAATTTCCAGATTTGAAAGCCAGAAATAAAATAATTTCCTTCAAATTCCAATGAGTCAAAGTACTTCCAAACTCAATGATAAGTGCAAGTAATCTGTCCACCAAATCATAAATTTAGAAAGCACTTGTCGTTTACACTGTGAAAAAAAAAAACTGACAAAAAGTAAAGCAGAAATTTGCAAGACCAAGGCAGAGTTGATTCACTAGGAATGAGGAGCTGCATAGGACCAGTCATCTTCCTTAGTCACCACACATTTGCCTTACAATCTCAACAGTCAAACTGGAATACAAAATAATTTGTCAAGTCCTTGAATTTTGAAAGATGCCTTACAACGAGGAAGGATAAAAAAGGATAAAAGCATCTCAGGAGTAAACTGACACCTTTCAAAAAAACCAGGGGAAGTCCTGTCCCAGGGCAGTGCTGAGACCATTATTTTAAGGTGCTATTCCATCAAAATCTCCTTTCCAATACTATATTTACTTAAGAAGGCTATTTTTGCCATAAGTTTCTGGTGAAGATCCAATATAAGTATTTCTATTCTGACATGCAGACATCTACCCATGTTAAATTAATACCTGAGGATGGGTTGGGGTGAACTCAATGGCAGAGCACTGCCCAGAACCGTGAAGCCTTCAACAACAAGTGTGATGTTCACATAACACCCTGCGCAGCACGGTGCACACTTAATGTCCCATTATGACAGTTCAGCTCACGGGGGAGGGATCCTTCTCTTTGAAAGAGTACCAGGCATTCAGAGGTCACTAAAATAATTAAGCTAAGAGTGCATCTCTACACTAAGAATTACTTATTAAACTTTTTAGAGCATGCCGATTGCCGAAAGGCCAAAGGGAAATCCCTTCCATTAGATAAACAATTTAGAAAATATTTATTAGTCATGAAACACCTACTCCCTAAAAAAGACAGAAGTACATTTAAAGTGGCCAGACACATTTTCTGAGGACAAGGCTCAGTAGAAATCACAACCATGGAAGCCATCAAGAGGCCCCTACTGGGGCTGGGGTTGTAGTTCAGTGGTAGAGAGTGTGCTTAGTAGCATGTGCAGATATGTATGAGTGTGGAAGTTCAACTCTATGTGTGTACAACCCCTCACAAACACATGGTCACTCTTAAATAGCTACCTGTTACTACTTCAAAACAACTCAAACTTCTTTTTTAAGTTTATTCAAAACAGAGAAAAAAATAAAAGCAATGATACAGAATTTCAAAACAAGATAATAGGAAATTAACAATGGCTATACTTTACGTATTGTTATCTTC
Source organism: Dasyprocta punctata (assembly GCA_004363535.1). Taxonomy (NCBI): domain Eukaryota; kingdom Metazoa; phylum Chordata; class Mammalia; order Rodentia; family Dasyproctidae; genus Dasyprocta; species Dasyprocta punctata. The sequence goes on along the minus strand of RJWM01000025.1, from coordinate 29,751 downwards.
AGAGTAGTTGCTCAGATTACAAAACACAGGCATACATAACTAATCAAACAATATAAGCACAAACTGTTCGTTTCAATGAACTAAAAGAAATTAATAGCATAATTATCTTAGCTATTGTGTAAGACAGCTAAGATACACACACATTTATTTTTTCTTTTCCTTCCTTCTTTTCTTCTTTCCCCCATTCCAATTGTTCTTTCTTTTTGAGCAGTTTCTTCCCCTTTCACAATACTGACTGTACATTTTGGATATTACTTATTCTGAGTTTCTTACACTAGGGAGACAATACAATGTTTACACATGTGGGTCTCATTTATTTCATTTATGAGCATGGTCTCTACTTGCATCCATTTACCTATATAAGACTTGAGTTCATCCTTCTTTATAGCTGAGTAGCAGTCCATTGTATAAAAATAGCACAACTTTTTTATCCATTCCTCGGTTGATGGGTATTTGGGTTGTTTCCAAGATTTAGCTATTAAAAACGGTGCTGCTTGGGCAGGGGATTTAGCTCAGCAGCATAAGCACCTGCCTGGCAAGCATGATATCATGAGTTCAATCCCTGGTACCAAAAAAAAAAAAAAAAAAAAAAAAATTGTGCTGCTATCAACATGGGTGCACATATATCGCTGTGGCATGATGTTTTCAATTCTTCTGGACAATACACAGAAGGGAAATGGCTAGATTGAATGGGCCTTCCAATCCTAATTTTTCAAGGAATTTCCACAGTGGTTTTACCAGGGTACTTTCCCAACAATAGTGGAGAAGGGTTTCTTTTTCTCTGCAGCCCACTAGCATTTGTTATTGGTTGATTTCTTGATGATAGCCATTCTTTCTAGAGTGAAATGGAAACTCAGTGTTGTTTTAAATTGCATTTCTCAAATGACCAGCAATGTTGAACATTTTTTCATGTATTTATTTGCCATTTCATCTCAGATGCCCATTTTTGGATTAGATCTTTGAATTTGGTGCCCCGACTTTTTCAATTCTTTATACATTCTAGAAAGAAGTCCTCTGTCTGAGGGGTAGTTGGCTAAAATTTTTTCCCACTCTGTGGGTTTTCTTTTCACTCTGTTGGTGATTTCTTCTGATGTGCAAAAACTTTTTAATAAGATGAGATCCTAGCCGGGCGTGGTGGCGCACGCCTTTAATCCCAGCACTCAGGAGGCTGAGGTAGGCGGAGCGTTGTGAGTTCGAGGCCGGCTTGGGCTACAACGCGGCGCAAGGCCGACCTGAGCTACATAGTGCGACCCTGCCTCAAAAAAACCAGGGCCGGGAGTTTGGTTCAGTGGCTTAAGCGCCTGCCCTGGCAGGCACAAGGCTGTGAGTTCAATCCCCGGTGCCGCAAAAAAAAAAAAAAAAAAAAAAAAAGATGAGATCCTAGTTGTTGATTCTGTGAAGTACTCCCTGTACAGCTTGGTTTTTGTTCATAAATTCTTTGCCTATACCTATGTTTCCAAGATTTCTACCTACTTTTTCTTCCACTAGATTTACTGTTTCTGTTTAGTATTTAGATCTTTGATTCATTTTGACTTTTGGTTAGTGCATGGTGATAGACATGGGTCTAGATTTCATCTTCGACATATGGAAAGCCAGTTTTTCCAGCACCTTTTATTAAAGAGGCTATCTTTCTTCCAGTGAACATGTTTGGCCCGTTTGTCAAAGATAAGGTGGCTGAGTGTGTTTATAGTTGTATAGTGTATAGTTGTATCTGCATCTTCTATTCTGTTCCACTGATCCTCAGGTCTGGTTTTTTGCCAGTACCATGCTGATTTTATCACAGTAGCTTTGTAGTATAATTTCAAGCCGGGGATTGTGATGCCTCCTGCCTTGCCTTTGTTGCCCAGGACTGCCTTTACTATTCTAGGTTTCTTCTGTTTCCAAATGAATTTTACAAATAACAACTCAAAGTTTGAAAACAGAATTTAGCCACTTTTTTGAATTTTATAATTTATTATAATAAAAACTGATTAAAAATCTAAAAGTTTTTCTCATATTATCCTTCTACACAATAGCAGGTATTATAGCCTAGAAGCTGCTGGACACAGGGTGAAGGGACATAGACACTGCCCTCTGGGGGCAGGTCAAGTGTTCCTACCGACTGGAGTCTCCTGAACCATCCTGGGACTTGAGGCTGATACCAAAGCTCTAGACTTCTAGGACCACTGTTCAGGTAATAGGAAAGAAGTCTTGAATACTTCATCACTGATACTGCTAAAACTGTGCGGAGAAGTGATAGAAACAGGAAAAAGGGATAAAGTAATAGAAGTCAAGACAGATCCTAATGTTAAGCAAATTTTAAGTGGGTTTCTGATATTTGGATTTAATACAGATCTCTGGGAAATTATTTGAGCTAACATTTGACCTTAGCTGCCAAAATCTATGTATAAAATTCAGTGACTACAATTAAAGTAATAAAATGTTACATGTTATCAATCCATAGATTTAATAAATAGATATGGGTGATTTGCAATGAGAGTATAGATAGTTTATAAGTAAGTAAGAGCTGCTCAAGTACTTAAGAAGTGCTTAAGGGTACTTATAAACAAAGTCCTGTTTTAAGTAGTTTGAACATTCTTGCTAAAATCTTGTTTGCACTATTAGTTTGCTTAGTGGAACTTTTTTCAGAGACTGTTATGGTGAGTTTTAATAAGGCTCGTGTCTGGAATAGCTCAAATCCTGACTCAATGGGGCCTGGATTAATAAGGTTTTAAATTACCTCAAAATACAGGACCTCATGCAAGATGTTAAGTATCACTAGGATTCAGGGAATTCAACTGTATGGTCCAAAACTAGAGGTAAGAAATTTCTAGTCAGAGCCAGTCTATAATGGCCATTTACCACTCAGAAAACAAATGCCCCTTTATGATTTCAACTCTGTAAGGGAAAAAATGGAGACAAATTTATGTGTTCTGGGGTGGACAGAGACTGGAGCTACAACTTAAATCAACTAACGTTTTGACATGTGAAATCTGTTTTAACAGTTTTAGTTTTGTTGACTTATTTTCTAACAGAAATCTAGGTAAAACAGAGTAATGCCTCAGTCCCAGTCTATCACTTTATTCACTCTATCAGGACCACTACCTCACTTCGTGCTCTCCCATTAATCCAACTTAAAGCTAGCCATTTGCCTTTTCCATTCCTAAACCAAGCATGTTTAGCCTCAGAGAAACCGGAAATATACCAACTGGCACACACTTCAAATGAACAGCTTCTAAACTCCCTGGATCCTCAGTGTCACTTGCTACACCTTTTGACTATATCCAACTCAGGGCTCCTGAAATACTGTCTGCTCCTTCAGTGACTTTCTCTGAGCCACTACTTCTGACTGTCCTCAGGCTTCTCTGATCACTTCTAACAAGGCTCATTTCACCCCACATCCTCTTAACTCTGGGGATTCCCAAGTGCAAATTGTCCCTCAAACAACACAATCTAGTATTCTGATTTCTTCATATTCTGTTAACACTTAACACATTAATGACCTTGAAGTCCTCATTTCCAAATTGACTATCATCTGAGCCAGCTGCCTCCAGGCATAGTTGCACTGATAGAAATGTAGAAACCATCAAATCCATTGGTTTGGTGGTAGAGTTCACTTCTAAATCTCTGCTCAGGGACACAATTTTTAGCAACTGCTATTAAATATAATTTTTATGTATTGACAGATAAACCTAAAAATGAATATATTACTATATTATATATATACTTTATAGTAACTGGAAAAGAAAAACACTTTTCAACATCATTCTACTATGTCTGCCCACCAGTAATTTCTGCCATCCTTTCTAATCTGTAACCAAAAAGTTGTGTTTTCAGTAATACGCAGTATGTATTCTATGTAGGAGAAAACTATTAATCCATATAATTTCTTGTTTTAAAACCTTCCCTAGGAGGAGAAAGAAATGTCATGAAATAAAACAAAATTTCACATGGAATACTCTTTAAACTCTTAAAAAATACAATAGAGAGCCGGGCGTGGTGGCACACACCTTTAATCCCAGCACTCGGGAGGCTGAGGTAGGAGGAGCATTGTGAGTTTGAGGCCAGCCTGGGCTACAACACGAGCACAAGGTCGGCCTGAGCTACATAGTAGACCCTGCCTCAAAAAGCTAGGGCTGGGAGTTTGGCTCAATGGCTTAAGCACCTGTCTGGCAGGCAAGAGGTTGTGAGTTTAATCCTCAGTGCCACCAAAAAAAAAAAAAAAAGTACAATAGAAAATAAAAATTAACACACAGAGACTGATTTGAGCAAGTTTAGATGCAGGAAGTGTCTCAGATTCCCCCAGGTATGTGATGTCTATGAAACCTTACACCCTTATGAGCTCCCCTGCCGTGTCTTTTTTTTTTTTTGATGGGGGGAGGGGGGCAGGCAATGGTGAGAAATGCAATTGTACACAGGAGTGAACAACCAAAAGTAAATAATGCTAAGATGATACACTGTGAGCTTCTATCTAATCAAAAATGGACATTCTTACCCCACTCTATGCATGTGCACCTATAGGGAACATTTTCTCCCCAGCTATTTGTCACTACAAATTCTATTAAAAATTAAGCTTTTAAGTATATTAATTTTTTCTTGACACTTTCATTTTTTTCTTCCACACTAAAGAAGATTACACAGGTTATTCTGTTTCCTCACTGTGTTCTCAAATCTACTTAGTTTTCTAAAAAGAAAAAGGGGCCAGTTTTTCTTCTTGTTTTTGAAGTTTAAAGTCATCTGCACTGTTGAAAACATTAATTTTCTCATTTTGGCTTCTGCTTTCCTTCTTATTTACCTCACCTCACTATTTACTATATGAAAAGCAAGTGGTTGGATTTGTTGTCCACTTTGCAAAAATAAAACAGGAAGCAAGATGTGGTAGCTGTTATTTACTATCACTTTATACCCAGCACTTCATTTAATGCTTAAAACAATCCAACATGTTAGGCATTATTGTTCTAACTAAACAGAGGAAAATGATCCAATTTATATGAAGCTCTACTTCTTGGCTGACCACTTACATTTAGCAATACATCTTCGGCCTTCTGTCCCCACTTAAACTTCATGTGTACATTCACACATCCTGGACTCTAAATGTACTGCTATTTCTTCACTGACATTCAATAAAATCATGGAGAAAAAGTGACAGACGAACTCTCACTACTGAAGTGCGCTGATTTCACCTCTCTCTCTCTCCCTCCCTCCGTCTCTCTGCCGTTATATATGGTAGAGAGATGTCTTCCCAAGACACACATTGAACCTATAAAACCAGATGCCAGGGTGGGAGGTGTGGGATCACTATCTCTAGACATACAGTAATTTGGGAACCAATGGCTTAGAAAATTACACTTCAGAGAGCTCAGGACCTATGACTAACAGCTGGCAAAGCCATACTAGAATCCAAGACTCCCAAGTTGGAAGCCCTGGGAACTTTTCACAATGCACAGAGATCTGCTTTTTAAAGGCAGGGGAAATCTGTTTCCCAAATCTGTCAGACTTGAGCGCAGGAATCTTTCAGTCCTGTCTGCACCATCCATTTCAAATTGTACCCCAGTAACTCACTGTGTTGGTAACTAAGAAAGCTCATTAATCACATAAAAGCCAGGGCTCCATAAATACATAAATTGGATAATGGATGGCATTTCTCCCCCTCAACTGTCTGAATTTCCAAAACGCATCTTTTTGGGTTTTTTTCCAACTATAAAAATTACTTTATTCTGTTGTCCATGATGACCTGAAAATTGCCTTGCTGAAGAAGCTAGTAGCTTTCCATGACTCACAGAAGTGCACAAGCATGGAACCTCACCATTTCAGACAAGAAGGTAAGGCCAGCCTCCCAAGGATACAGAGAAGCAGACTGTGTCACTTGAAGGAGCTCTTTCCCAACGTCCCACGTGAATTTAAGGAACACATCAGGGGAGTTTTCTCACCACAAGAGATGATGCAAAGGTAAAAGTATACACTGTACTCAGGCCTACAGCAGAAGGAAGTCAGACACAGGACCTCTCACATCAGAGTACCCACTGGCCCAAGTCCAGGTAAAGGACACCCACAGACACCCAGGCAGAGAGCGGGGTCTCTGTGCATGAGACTGGGAAGTCTTATCTCTGGAAATAACACAATAAAAGAAGTTTCTTTTTTACCTTCTATGTTTCGAGGAAAGAAAAAACACAACTATAGATGGTTTGGAGGATTTTATAGTCTGACACTCGAGGAGTTCTAATTTTTGTACTGCTGAATAAAGAATCCTTGCAGGACATGGGCCCTGTGACAGGCTGTGAAAGGCAGACTCACAAGAAGTCTTGCCTGAAGCCCCTGCTCCTCTGCTAGGAGGCTCAGGTCTCAGCCAAGGGAGGACCCAGGAAGGAAGAGAGAGGGGTGAGCAGAAGAGGAGAGGAAGGACACAGGGTGGAAGAGCACTGAGAATCCTACGCGAAGCCCAGGACTCCTGGATTTAACTCAAAGGACAATAAAGTTCCTGTAAAAGCCACTGATGCATTCAAGGCAGCCCAGATGTGTCAGCATGTGACAAAGCAGAGCAAAGAAGGGAAATATCCAGTGGTCAAACCAGAACATCAGAAAGAAAAGGAGATAAAAACTGATAAGCAAAAAATGAACAACTGATTATTAAAATGTGATTAAGGCTGCTAATGTCAATTAGAAGTGGAAAACTAAGCATGTGATCTTCATCTCTACCAGCAGAATTATACAGAGTATCAAAAAATGATCTTGAGGCTTTTATAGGTAAATGGAGGCAACTTGAGACTATACTCATAAGTGAAATAAATCAGACTTACATTTGTAAATATTGTACTGTCTCCCTAGTGTAAAAAATACATATAATTAAAAAAACTGAAAGAATAATAAGATCCAAAATGTACAATAGATATTGTATTAATGGAAAGAAAGTGCTCAAAATACATATAACTGTATGTATGTATAAGTATGCAAGACAGATAACTATACTACTAATTCTCTGTTAGCTCATTAGAAAGAATAGTTTGTACTGTCATTGTTTGTCTGATTTTTTTATGCCTAGATTTCATAACTTGAACAACCACTTCTAAGATAACAATATGTAATATATTAACTATATTGATTTCTTACTTTTTTTTTGAAATTCTGTATTGCTTCTACATTTTTTTGTTTTGCGTTTTAAAAATTAAAAAAAAAGAAAACTTTAAAAAAAAATGTTACTCTACCCTCCAGAAGAGACGGCTCCATTTATTTTGATCAGAACCTCAACGGTCAATGGAAAAAGTCAAGTGATCTAAATGCTGCTGAAATACAAGGAAAATACTTCAAGATACAATGACGTAAAATTTCATAATTTGGTGAATATTATAATCCTTCAGATCCAAGAAAACAAATAAACTTGCACAGGATAAACATGGACAAAACCCCCATAGTACACTACAATCAGATTACTGTAAACTAGCAACATAGAGAAAATGTTGCAAATAAAGGGGGGGAATGATATACAGAATATATGTTTTAATGTATGTCCACTGAAAATAACCTTAAAAAAAAACTTTGATTCCGACAAACAAGAACTGAGAATTCATTATGAGCAGGCTGATACAGCCTGACATGTAAATATCCAGACTGAACAAAAACTGTACCAGAAGATATATACATTTTCAAAATTTTTGCATCTCTGCAAAAAATGAAGATCGAAAGTAATGAAGGTGTAAAAAAATGTAATATTTCTGTAAAAATAATAAGAATATATTGTGGGATTAAAATCTAAGTGGAAAAAAGTCTAGCCCTAACTCTAAGTCTGCCTTTTAAGGAAGTGCCAGTGGGCTTTCAAACTGGCCACGCGACATGCACAGCAGCAGTAAAGCAGGTTCCAATTTCCCCACATCTCCGTCCTCCACAGTACTGTCCCTCGACTGCAGCCATCCTTGTAGGCGTGAAGTAGCAAATTCACTGCAGTTTTGACTGACATTTTCCCGATGTGGACCTTTTTTTTTGTGGACCTTTTTTTTTTTTTTTTTTTTTTTGGTATGGGGGATGGAACTCACAACTTCACACTTGCCAGGCAGGCACTTCTGCTACTGAGCTAAATCCGGGGTCCTATTTTGTGAGACAGGGTCTCACTATGCAGTTCAGGCTGGCCTTGGACTCACTCTGTGGCCCAGGCTGGTCTCAAACTCACAAGGATCTTCCTGCCTCAGCCTTTGGAGTGCTGGGATTAAAAGAATGCGCCACCACGCCCGGCTCCCGTGGGCTTACTGGTCATTGACAATGCATAGAAATACAAACGATATTCTAAAATATATTAATCTTACATCCTGAATCTTTGCTGAACTCACTTACCAGGTGTATTAACTTTTAGTGTATTCCTCGGGACCATCATGTCATCTCCACATAGAGATGATCCTCCTTCTAATGTGCTGTCTGCTGTTCCTCCCCTTGTCTCCCTGCGGAGAGGTACCAAGGCCTTCTACTCCTCACCTTAGGGAGAACACACCCAGTCTGAGGTTGGCTGTGGGCTTTTCGAAGATGCCCTTTTCAGTTTGGGAAGTTCTATTCTGTTGGATTTTTTTAAATGTCAAAATTGGATGGATCGCATGTTGGATTTTTTTAAAACGTCAAAATTTCTCGGGGCCTACAGAGATGATTGTGTGTTCTCTGTCCTTTCGTCTACTAATTGGCTATATTAAGTCTGCCAAGCTGTGGCTATGAAAATAACCTTTCATTCTTGAGTTAAATCCCACTTGGTCATGGTGTCCAATCTTTCTTATATGTTGTTGCATTTAGTCTATGAGCTTTTAAAACTTTTTCATGTACTCAAACTGATATTGGTACGCAGTTTTCTTTTCTTGGAATATTTCTACCTGGCTCTTCATATTTGAAATTACATGTTTAATCTAAAATCTCAAATTGGCAAAAAGTCAAAAAAAACTACTATGAGTCTTAAAAGTTTGTTTATGTGACTGATACTGTATACATTTATATTATCTGTTCCAAGAAAATGGTATTTTGAGGTTAACCTTAGGAATTAAAGAAGTATGCAAAAAAAAAAAACCCTGAGAATTTGTAGACGTTAAATGTCATATTAAATACATTTGCATAAAGGTTTTAATTCAGGAGTAAATAAATACTACACATGTATATTTCCATTATCAAGGATAATATACAGAATACTAAAAAGCATATTTTAGGAGCAAATTAAAATAAAAATAAATACTTTAATAATTTCTCAGATCTACAATCTAAATTAGGGGAGTAAATGCTTCCAACTTTTAAAAATTTATTCTTGGGGAACCAAAGTTTTATCCTAGCTTTGTAAAAATATTAAAATAAATATCAATAATAGAAATTTAAATACTTTAATCCAGCATGGGAAAAGACTACAATGAATCCAGGTGCATATATATTTAAAAAATCAAAATCGAAGAGGCACTTATTGATAAAAAAAATTCTTACTAAAAATAGAAGCTCAATGGGGAAAATCATTAATATTAAATATAAGGAAGCGAGTGATCATTTTAAAGGTCAAAATAAATGCTTAAGACAGAATATGAAGAAATTAGGATAGAAAATTATCTGGAAATAACACATCCACTCTCAAAGGAAGACATTTTGCTTAATTCATACATCAATAGATCTATTGTTTTCCTTGAATGGTACACAGAGTGCTGCTTTAAAAAACTTAAAACCTGAGACTGAATATGTGCTTATCTACCAGTATATCTGGAAAATAAAACAAATGTGGAAGATTTCTTGAAAAAATCATTTTCCTCTAGATTTCTGTGGCTGCTCTACCCCCAGCTGAGAGCGTCTTGAGCTTCCTCCTTCCCAGCTGCTCCTCCTGCATTTGGCTTTAATCAGGTGCAGAGCAGGAACTCAACATCCTGTTGCCTTACTCTGATTAGGAGGAGTCAAATTCTACAAATTGGCAGGTTTCTGCTTGTAGTGATTCTATTTGATGAATCATTTGCTTTTAAGTATTTGAAAAAGGGCCATTAGTGAAGCAGCAGCCCAGCTTGTTGCTATTTTCCGGTCTATTTATACCAGCCACTCCAAGGAGCCAAATGCTGATCCTCTTTATTTACTGTGAATAAAATTTAGGAATGCAGCAGAGAAGATTGGATCATTCTGAAAAAAAAAAAAAACAGTAGTCACCAACAGCCACACACTAGTTGTGGTGGTCTTGAGACTATTAAAACAGTAAGTCAACAAAATTGAGACATTTAGGTGCCTTTTTTCCTAGTAATCAAGCATGAAATGAGTATTTCAAAGGCTTAATTAAAAAAAAAACATGAGAATTCAAACACTATTAACAGTAAATACAGATTTAATGGTACAAGGTGAAAAAGAGGCAAAAGATGAGATAAACAGTAAAGAATCTATGGCCCTCTTAGTCTCCAGGTCTTTTCTTAACCTCAATTCCTAAAACCAATCTCAGATATAAGATACTTGGCTAAACAGAACATAGCAGTTTATTTGTGTCCACTAATGACACACCACGTAAAGTGCCACCACCAGCCATCCATGGAAACATCTCCCCCTACCACCACCATCACACCACACCACACCATACCACTGACCCAGGTGGTAGGGTGGAAAGAAGTCAAACTTTCTCAGGTGTATGGTTTTGATTCAGAGGTTTCAAAACGACATCTCATTAAGATTTGGTCACTGTCTCCTTCATGATATCATTTAATTGCTGACACAGCAGCCTAACATCAAATGGCCTTTGTGTAATCCTATTAAGCCAAAGAATGAGAAAGATCTGGCTTTAAGTTGGTGCTTTACACTGAGGTCAGAATTTTTTATAGCCTAATGAGCTCCCCAGGAGAGCAAGGCAAAAGGGAAGAGAGGATGGCAGAGGCAATGGAAGCAAGCTACACCAACCCAGGCAGATGCAACACCATGAGGAAAGAAAGCAGGGTCTACAGGAGGCAAAGTGGAGCAAAATTTAAAGAAAATATCAAGGGGAGGGGATAGAAAGCAAACAAATCAGGCAGAGCATGGAGGGCTACCTTCAAAGTCCTAAATGGAAATGAGTGGGTAAGGGATGCTGGCCTTGGAACAGCAATTCTTAATCCCTAACTGTATCTACTCATTTTCTAAAAGCCAAGTGACAGCTCTATGGCATTTTTCTGATAACCGTTTGCATTTATGAGATTCATAAGATTTTAAAAAATGGCATAATGATACACAAAATTTAAAATACCAGGTTTCAACAAGTTTTAAGTTTTAAAACTAGCAGGAGATACCACAAATGAGATTGCTTAAGTGTGCAGGCAATAATGTACATTACAAAATAAAATCATCATTTCATTTAACATGCTACAAAATCAAACTTAGTTACACAATTATTTATCACTAGGTTCACCATACATGCTGGCGAACAGAAAATTTTTAGACTAAAATATGTACATTTGAATTTCATCCTGTTGACTGTGCATTTGGCTAAAGAGAAAAACCATTCCAAAAAGAGGTAAGACTTCTTTATATACTTGGAAATGAGTAAATTAAAAAGCATCCCTCCTAGATAATATTAAAGCTTAAAAACACACAAAGGCAAACTCAAAACTCTAACAAGACTTATCTGAGGACTCATGTAACAGAACAATTCAGGCACTTACCCTTTAAGAACTGTGGGTTCAATCTAAACATAATTGGAAAATTTAAAAACTTATTTATAATTGATTTCTAAAATTTATTTCCTTAAATACACAGTTCCTGGGTCTCCTTGACCAACAATGTCAAACAATATTGATGCAGATCCTAGAATCTCAAGTGAGCGGGTATGAGACTGCTGTATTCCTGGAAGTTTTCTGGGTACTTTTTAAGTAACTGAATGCCATTTTACAGTACTCTGAAAAGTATAGTCAAACTCACATGCAAATTACACTGACACTTGTGTTAATGCTAATGTACTTATGCTACCAGCTTAAATTCATTGAGACTGGACAAAAAGGTTTATTCTGCTAATCTTACATGTACTTGAACCTTTCAGATGTGTTACTAATGAGACAGTCATGCGCTACATGGGACAGGACTTCTGTCTACTCCTCATAATAACTATTTGATGGATAAACCATGCCACAATTCTAGAATTAAAAATATAAAACACTTCGCCAGTTTGAAACTGGCAAAAACTACGGAGCCCTCTGGCAGGTGCAGAAGTGAAGCTCCTCTTTAAGGGGCCTCTCTGCGTCTCAGGTTGGACACGTATTCAGCAGAGGGCATGAAGCACTCAAAGGACATGGACACCCAGAACCAGCAGCAGGGGACTAGGAGGGGTTCTTTAGATGAGCCTACTTGAAATATTCAGAGACAAAAGAAGAAAGTATCCTCAAATAAGAAAAGATGGATCTGAAAGAAGCACTTATCAGAAAGTCTACATGGTGTCTAGCATAACAAACAGCATTAATGGACAGGCTGAGTAGCAGACAGACATAGCCCAGCAGAGAATCAAATGACGATCTGGAAGCAGAATGGAGATATCACCCAAAACAAAGCATAAGATCCAGTTAAAAATAGATGACACAGAATCTTAACGACGTGGGAGGGAGGTTGAGAGGCTCCAAACTGCCCCGAATAGAAGTTACATAGGAAAGAAAAAGAAACCTGAGGCAGTTGTTAAAAGTTAGTGGCTGAGAACTTTCCAGAACCAAAGAAAATCACAAATACTCAGAGTAAATTTAGGAAGATACTGTACTCCACCCATGACTAATTCAGATATACTGTGAAATACCTGAACATAAAAAACAAGGAACAAAAAAGGTCTTAAGAGCTGAAGGTCTACTTAGGAATAACAATTACACCAATAACAAAAACAAACAGCAAAAGATACTCACATATTTTGATACTGCTAAGAGAAAAGTACCACTAACTTAGAATTTTGCAACTAGCCAAACTCCATTTCAAAAGAGTGCAGATAAAATGCAGATATTTTCAGACAAAGGTAGGGAGTGCATAACTCATTACTTTCAAACAAATCACCACTGAAGATCATGCTTTAATCAGAAGGAAATGGAACTTGGGAGTAGGATAGGAGAATTAACAGTAAATATACGGTAATCACATGCATAAAGCTAAACAACTATCAGTATCTTTTGAAAAACAAAAAACAACTGACTAATTTGGAAGATACACAAACAGAATGAAATTAAATGACTGGAAAGCAGTAAATTGAAACCTTGGTGCCAGCAGATCAGAGGTCAGTGTTCTGAGTAGAACACTGTTAACTAGGTGTAGATTTCATAATATACACGTTAAAACTAAGCATAGTAGCAAAACGATAAAAGCAGAAAATGTAAATTCTGAACCTGTAGCTGAAAGAAAAGAAATAAAGAAAATTCAGACTAACCAAAAGCAGAAAAATGAAAATCAGAGATGCAAAGAAACAGTAAAGAACATTAACAAAATAGAAATAAGTACCTACATATCAAAAATAACAATACATAGAAATATATTAACTCCCTATAAAAGTGAAAGAAAATAAAATTGAATATAAAAAAGGAAATTCCTAATGACTGCTTATAAATGAACACTGAATGGTTGAAAATAAGAGAATAGAATCCTAGGCAACTAATTACAAAAAGAAAAAAAAAGTTGATTTAACAATGCCAATTCTTTTTGGTTTTAAATTGCAATACTGACAAGAATTTTAAAAAATACTACATATTGGTAAAGCATTGAGAAATTTTACTACTGTGGGAATATATTCTGTCTTTAATGCAATCATTTAGAAAAAGATACTTAAATAAGGTTAACATTCGATGAAGAGAGTTAAAGGACAAAACAACCTACCTAAAGAAAGAAGACATTAAAATTTATCTTTATTTTGGAAAGGAATCTAGTTTGCTTCCACTTCTATTCACATGTTGTAATCTCCTAAATTAAGGTCCAATATAAAGAGATACTGTAAGATCTAACATACCTGAACTATCTGCTGGTGCGCACGTGTGTGTAGCAGACATTTAATGAATGTTTATTCAATGGACAGGATAAAGCGGTCATGTCAAAAGGTTAGAGCATAATGGAAATTAATATTTAAGAGATCTTAATGGGTACACATACACAAATGAAGATTTCTTTTTTTAACTGTTTTTGAAAAATTTTTCTAATAAAGCATTCATTTAACTTTACAGATGCCAGTTTTAGCCAAGTGAATGAAACTAACATGCTGTGCAAATAATGAAAAAAAAGTACTTTTACTGACTGTACCTTAATTTTTAGTTGTGTAAGTAAATGAATATATACATCATGTAGTCAAGATGTTCTCTGGTAATCTGAATATGTACTTCAGGTTGAAATCAGTATTTGGAAAATACAAAACTTTAAAAACTTAAATTTAAATGGGTAAGTTCTTTCTTAATCCTAAGAAACCTACATAGGAAATTATGTCTGCTTAAATGAACAAGGAGTCCTGTAAATTATATGTTACCCATAGATACACATTAAATTATCAAGACTTCCTTACTCTAAGACATTATATCCTGTGAAAAAGAGAAAGAAAATGAAGTCTAAAACTGCTACATGGTCCGCAGAATTTTGTACATGACAAAGTAACTTCTTAAACTAATTTTAAAGTCACTTGGACTATTTTGCTCAAATGCTCAAGCTTTTCTCTGCTTTTTTAACGTAAAAGGGCTGGCCCTCAGAATATTCATTTTAATTCAATAGCCGTCCACTAAAAACAGTGCTCAGAAGACAAAAGAAGGTCAAAGGGGCAACACCTGGTCCTGGCTAGAGCCCCCACCCGTGCTCTCCACCATGTGGCTCTCTCTTTATCTTCTGGTGTGGAAAGCACCAACTTCTCTCACTTCAATGCAAGAGGCTCCTCTGAGTCTCCGTTCCCAAGCGCACACCTTCGCTGCCATTTTCCAGGGTCCATTTGTCCTGCTTCCCGGGACTCACACAGATGGCTGCAGTATTCATCATGGGCTTAATGAAGTGAAAAATAGGATAACAAGGTCTTTTTCAAACGTAAACGTATGCAAAAAGATCTCTGCAATGTATACACAAACTATAAAAAGAATGTTTAACGCATAGGCCATTTTTCTTAGCAAATGGGAACATGGTATTAAAAACCAGCAGTATCTGAGGTGTCATTTTTATTTGCTAGATCACTGGCTGGAGATGCGAGTTTGTTGTGAATCTCAGTTTTGTGCTTTGTATAATTTGTACATGTCATCAGCAAAATGTTTAATCTGAGCATTAACATTGCCTAGGCCACTCATGGCCATTCTCAGTATTTCCTAGAACATTTTCACAGTGACTGTTTTGAATAAAGTCTATGAAAACATAGCCTGTGAGTTTTACAGAACCCAGTGTCTGTGGATGAGTCAGTCAGCTGCCTGGCTAGCAAGTAAGTGGGAGTTCAGTGTATATTAATCAAGAGTAAATTAGTTGCTTTGTAACGCAAATGTCACATCTTTATTAGTTTACTGAATCCTGCCTACATGAAGAGTTTTGTACTAATTTTGGGATGTATCAAGAAATAATGAATGAAGTAAATACATTTTTGAAGGAATTATACAGATCATATAAAAAATAACATAATAATATTGAAACCACGCCCAAAAACCTTCTGGAAATTATGGAGTACATATTAGCATGCGTTAAATATAAGCAAAAGTAAAACAGTGAACTAAGAGCTGGAAGCAGAGACCACAGAATCAAACAAGAGGATGCAGTCTAAAACGGCTTCGCATGGCAGGTGGTGGCAGGAGGTCCACGTGAGTGCTTCAGAGCCTGAGGTCTGCTGCTCAACGAACAGAACACGGGCACCTGTGGGGGCCACACGGGCACATGGAGGGCTTTATAAGGAACAGTGGCAACCTCTAACAATTACCTATGAATCTGCACACGGACAGTAGAAGACTGACATACTAATCATGTTGGCTTTCTATCATGACATAATATATAAACATATTATCACTGCAGGATCTTCCTCTTCTGCGCTTTTAGACTAAAAAAGTTTAGTGTCGTTGAACAAAAGATTCTAAAACCTTCAAACATTCAAAGAAAAATGAAGAATTTTCTTGGCAAAAGAACAGCCTCAGTTACCATTAAGGAGGTACTTTGAAAAGGCTAACTTGTAAGGTAATATTACACATCTCAATAAATTTTGGTGTAGATCTGTTTTTAATGTCTTTCAGCAAAAATCTTTAATCATAAGAAGACTATCTTCATCCAAGTAGAATCTTTCTGTTTAGTAGTTAGTAAGGATAAAACTGGTTAGCATGTGACATGGATCTAAAACACCCTCGAGAGATAAAAAGAAGTACAGTCAAGAAGATCATTTAATTGAAGTTAAATATGCTTTAAGTTCTCTGAGTGCAGAAAAGGTAAACATATTTTTAAATCCTAAATCATTTACCCTCTTTAATTATCTCGTCTACCAGAACTCCCAAATCAATTTGACTGAACTTTCATTTATGCTTTATAATAGGAAAAAGTGACACATTTCCAAATTTAATTAACCAAAACAAAATTTCCTAGGACACCCCATGCAATTCTGAGTGGACTGAACAATGCATCTTAGCCACTCAGGACAAAAGGTCATTTGGAAGGGATGTGCCTTTAAGGGTTTACAAAGGCCTGGTCTCCAGTCCTGTACCAAGAGAGGAAGCACATCTCAGAAGAGGAAGGATGCCCACTTTAAATAAGGAAATGGGTCTGCAGGATGCACACATGCTGCTTTCTATTAATGATAAGCACAGTCTACAGAAAGAGTCCAGACTGCTTTAACTTTCATGTAGAATACCTGCAGAGAATGCCTAACATAAACAAGTGACAAGCAATGTGTCCACTCGCCGTTTTATTAAATGATTTATGTGTTCATAACCGAGGCTAGTAAATACTGATGACTATATTCCAGTTAAGAGCTGTAATTACTGGTGTGATGACTGTATGCCAGGATCAACGCCAATAATGTTTTGGGAGAGAGGCATACTTTAGGGGTTTATGAGATAATTATACAAGATAAATGGCTTTGCTGGGTGATTTTTTTTTTTTTTAACCAGAGGGAATGAGAAGGCAGAGATTTCTTAAGACCTTTACCCTAATTTTAAAAGTATTTCATTGCCAATGTTTATAAACTGTAAATTATTGATGATGTTTGATCTCCTTGAAGGCATAACCTTAACAAATACTAATTTAACTTTGGTGACCACCTTTTGGCTCCTTCCAGCTCTGCATGTGTCTTTTTCTCTCACACATATACACAAACATATCTTAATCAGATGTATTTCAATAAACCCTAATCTATACTTACTTTGCAGCAGATGACTGTCCAGTCTGCTAACTCGCCTGCCTCTGTCTGCCGCATCGTCTTCTCACCGCCTGCCACCTTAGCACCTCCACGGGGAGATGAGCAGCGTGTCTCGCTCGCCCTCATCAGAAGCTCACGCTCACTGTGCCAGGGTTGGGAATTCTAAGAGTTCCGCAACAGAAGCACCACCAGTCCTGCCCCGCATCTCTGCACAGTGTCAGGGGTAAACTTTACAAGCCCCCAAGACTGTTTGTCCTTCAAGACTAGCATCAGGGACCCCTTCCACGGTGCATTCATTTGGAATTGTGTTCGGGAGGGGTCCGGGGTTGACACCTTGCTGACCCGCAAAACAGACAGAGTGCCTGCGCCGGATTCTGGGTGCCGGTTGCAAACAGAAAAGTACACTTCCAAAACATCCTTCTGGAATTTTTGGCAAAATATCTCAAAGAAGCTACTTTAAATATCGGTTTAAACTTCGTGACATTTCAAAATACATACTGGGGTTTGGAGGCAGTATGGAGTATTACTTCCTATATGAAATCCTACAAGGATTCCAATGGGACTCTAGTCAGACCTTTACTAGAAAACAGATGGTGTGCATTCTGCCCGACCTGTCATCTCACGGGACCGGGTGGGGGGTGGGGTGCAGATGGGTGGACAGGCCTGGGGGGACAGGAGATGGGTGCCCACACCAAGGTCCACACCACCCCATATCGCTCCCACGGCATACTCATTTCGAGACAGGAAATGAAGAAGAATAAATACATACAGTTTTTAAAGTATACGAGGATGGTGCATGGGAATGCTTGTGTCAAATTTACGAAGTTGGAAAGCAGAATAAAACAGGACTGAGGCAACTTTAACTTGGTGCTTACAGAGAACGATACTCTGCTCTTCCTTTGGCATCTGAGAATTGGTAGGAAAAGATTAAAAGGGGGCACACAACTTCAAATGTGGTTCCTATTTTTATTTCACATGGACCTTGCTCATGTGTAAAATGTTTTCTTATCTAAAATTCCCAAGGACTTGCAGTAAGCAGTTTGTGCAACTGACTTGATCACAGTAAGTCCTAGGACTCTAACTTGTCCCTAGGGATCAATGACTTGTGTACAGAGAACGATTTATAAGACTCACCATAACAGTTCCTGTGGAACTATTACTTTCTGACAGTGAAGGTAATAGATATTTTTTTAAAATAGCACACTTGCCAAAATACGCATTGCCTCCAAACAAGGCAGTGTGCTTTAGACAAACATAATAAAACTGTTATAAAGTGGCTCACTAAAATGTGAATATACTGTAGGTCAAAACACATTGCTCAGAGACATCTTGATATATAGCCCATGTTTCACTAAAATGTGAAAGCCTAAAACATAAGTATTACCCTTATGACTCAACACCAATACAATAACAAAGATTTTCTCCAGTTGCTTTATTACAAACAAAATCAATTATTACTGTGTCAACTCTCTCACACATAAAAATGATCATATTACTCTCCATATCAGGGTCACGAATTCAAATGCCTGCAGGGGCAAACAAGTAATGTAAACAAGTGAAGCAGACCAGGTGTGGGCTGCGGTAAACTTAACAAGGCTTCTCCACAGCATACAGGAATTCCCTTTAAAGTGTACCTCCTGAGGTCTGAGTTCTGGGGTGGAGCCCAAGATCTTGCATTTCTAATAAGCTCTTCAAAAGAGGCAAAGTGCAAGAGAGCTCCTCCCTTTCTGTGGACTGGCCTCACAGAAAAAGCCACCAAGCTCAGTGCTGCCTGATTTCACAAACACCAAAAAATCATTCATTCAATAAATCCCTCAACCTCATCTGTATTTCAAGAATTCAAGGGACTGAAGATAAAGAAGTGCC
The DNA here is from genome assembly GCA_004363535.1 of Dasyprocta punctata. NCBI lineage: Eukaryota > Metazoa > Chordata > Mammalia > Rodentia > Dasyproctidae > Dasyprocta > Dasyprocta punctata. The sequence goes on along the minus strand of RJWM01000025.1, from coordinate 10,661 downwards.
TTAACTTGGTAACAGGAGGCAGAGTCGATGAGATAAACAGTGAGATGAGCAGGCCAGTAGTCAGTGCCTAGGGAAAATAGCAAGGGGGAGACAGCGGTGTTGGGGGAGGGGCTGGTAAGAAGTCAGATAGGCAACTGGAGATGGCTTCAGTGAGAACATGATATTTGAGTCCCTTGCAGACGGTGAAGCAGAAAGCAGTGACGATATCTAGGGAAAGAACAGAGCAGGGGCACACAAGGCAGTAGGACAGCACTCCTAGTGTCTCACATAGCACTGACATGGAGATCACGTGGAAAGGAGCAAGGGAGCAAGGGGCGTGGGGGCAAGGATTGCAGCTGCTCTCTTTGCATTTCAAACCAAAGAGCTGACTTCCAAGATTAGAAAATACCATGTCATTGGTACCCCTTTCTGTTCAGTAGTTTAAATTTAGAAATAGGGTTAACAATTTAAGGAACGTTTTATGAATAAATTATAGTCATTTTTTTTTATCACTAGTCAATTTCTTTCCTGAATTACACTGAAAATATATAACTGGGACTAGGGGTGTAGTTCACAGAGCACATGCTTAACATGCATGAGAGTCAAAGAACTCAGTTCAGTCCCCAGCACAAAAAAAAAATGAAGACAGAAAGACACAAGGAAGGGGAGGAAGGAGAAGAACGGGGAGGGGAGGGGGACAGCGGGAGGGAAGGGATGGGAAGGTGCATTACTAACAATATGCTCATTACTCATTATTCATTATTAAAAAGATGCACACAGTGATCTACAAAGAACCAGTGCAGATGTCAGCGTCTCCTGATGAGCAGAGGTAGAATAAAATCCCAGTAAAGATGGCATACAGTTGTCCTTCATCTCTGACTTGGCTGTCACTAGTTCATCATCTGGATGACATACACAGGGACCTGTTTAGCTGGTGCTAGTGACGGGCACCAGCCGAAGAAACACAGCAATTCCTCAGCCTCTCTGTAATCAATGTCAAGCAATTGAAAGCAAAGCAGCCTAGGTCAAGAGGGCCTTCTGAGACAGTAAATCTAATTTGTCTTTTATCCTCCTGATACAGAATTCTGTACAGCAGGAAGTCTCAGGGCCAAATCTGCAACCTTCTCAGGAAGTCTACAGAATCTCATGAACATCATCTGCATGTGAGTTTCACTTTTGGTGCCATCTCACTTTGCTACTTATACTTTGTCACTGACTAACTTTCTTCCCTATCAATATTAATTTTATTTTCTCTTAGCATATTGTATCCTTACAAAGATTAAGTCTCCTTAAATCCTTTTCAAACTAAAGTCTAGAATCCATTCATTTATTAAATTTTTATTGAGTGCCTATTATTAGATGTTAATTTAGGGCTGGGTATATATCAGAGAACAAAACAAAATCCCTGCCCTTAGGAAACTTACAATAATAAAAAGATATATAAAGGCAAAGAAGAAAAAGGGAACTTGCTCACAAAAAGTCTAATTTAACCAACTACACAATTAGCAGTAGTAACTCTGCTCATTGTTATAAAACTGCTAATTCATAGCTAGCTGAAATGCCACAGTATAAAAGTAAGGTAGCATCTGGAATATAAGCTATGTTGACAAAGGCATGATGCAGCTCCTTTTACTGGTTTGCTATGTAACTCATTTCTGTAAGAAGAAGGTACAAAAAAAATTCTAACACAAATCTGAGACTTTCTAAATTTCATTTTTATGAATTCTAAATTAAAAGTTATAAAAATGCTGAACTCAAATCCCATATAACATGTATTTAAACTAAGTTATAGGTATTTGGTCAATGGTAAGAGTATGGTAAATCACGTAGATGAATGAATTATTATGCAGGAAAAGACAAGTCTGAACTCTTTACAATTCACATAGTTTTCATTCTTGGATTATTTTAAGTTGATATTTCCTTCATTTGTTTGTAGCTTGAGCCAAACCATATGACCAACGGAATGATAATTGTAAAACCAGCAAATCAACAACTCAATGACTCATTAATCAATGAATAATAATTGCTGAAAGACACTGCAAACCAAATCATGTTTTTAAGAGTGAAGAACTCCGCAAGAGGTTCCGAAAATATCAGGTTATACTGCCCTTAAATTAACAAACTGGAGAAACGTTTCCCTGAGAAATTATCATATTACTTGATTGAAGGGTACCAATTATTCTTGTCCTAGGGCCCAAGGACTTCTTCCCAGACTTCCTAGAAAAGATATACATTGAAACTTGTGAGACATGGGACAAATCCTTTATCACTAGACCAGTCTTCTCTGTTCTTAAACCTTTGTACTTCCTAAGGAAAAAGTTGCAATGTTTGACTCATAAGAATAAATTTACACCAGAAAGAATGCTTCAGAAAATAAGAAGGCAAAATTAATTTGCTAAGGGTCACACTATCAGATGTTCACTGCATCTACTTCATTGTATTGTTTGTCTTGTGAGGTGCCTGCACACAGAACCTTTGAACCCAAACATTCCAAGGGGTGGCTCCAAACCAAGGCTGCACACCAGAATCTCTGGGAGTATTTGTCAAAATACAAACTCTAAGGAATCTTTTCAGTAGCCTTAAAGTAGAGGCCTAAAACCTATTTTTGATAAATGTTAAGTCTAACAAGTCTATTTATAAATAAGTATTTAGAATCACTAATATGGAGCAGAATTTGTATTGTTTGAAAGGTTATACAGCAGATCAAAAGGATATGAAAAAAAGATTAACATTTTAAATGTTTTTATTCCATCAATTTAAAAATTTTAATTGAATGATTAATAGCACACAAAATACATCAGTATTAAATGTATACAATTTACAACAATATGGAGACATATGTCTACATATGTATATGCATATAGGGAATACTTGTCCAAAACTGCATCCCCAATAAAAGATGTGTGTCAATCTCTTATAAGAGAGTTCAGTTGATTTTTCCTGTTAAGGGTCAGAAAGTAAATGTAAGCTTTTTAGGTCATATACCATCTCAGATGTATATTATATTCTGTTCTTTGTCTTATTACAACCTTTTAAAAATTGAACAACTCATGGTTTTAAAGGATTACACACTGCATGACTGCATTTCTATGAAATGTCAGAACATAAACAAATCTAGAGACAGAAAGTGCATCAGAGCTTGTGGGGCAAGGGGAAATTCTCTCCTGTGGTCAGTCAGTGCTCATTAGGATGGGGCTTCTATTAGAGTTGATGACAACGTTCTAAAATCCACCATAAGATGGCTACATGACTCCGTGAATACACTAAAAACCACAGAGTTTTATACTTTATGTGGTCGAATGTTGTGGTAGATGAACCATATGTCAATAAAGCCTCCATTCTTATCTCAGAATAGCCAACAGGCCTATGGCACCAGTCCTCCAAGTATGGTCTGGGAGCTCCTGAAGATGCCCACAACACTGCTGGGGAGGAGTGGCACGAGGTAAAAACTATTATCCCAAAATATTATGATAGAATTTAGCTTGGAGGGCAAACTGGGGAATTCACCCAGGGCTTCACGCTAAGTACATGCTGTACCACTGAGCTGCTCCTCAGCCCCACCTTACAGATTTCTCATCTTCATATCTCACATGTACAGAGTGGAATGTTTCACAGCCGACATGATAAGTGGCACTGACAACCAATCCTTTTTCCTGACTAGAAATCGGGCATGACGCCAAAGGGGAAGTGGTTACCTTGTAAGCAAGAGCAGAGGCCAGGCTAAGGGATGGTGTGTGGAAAACAGGAGACGCTGCCACCCCTGACAGTACTGTGGAAGCTAAGCCAACCCCCGTCTACCTTCTCTGGACTCCCTACACTGTTTTCAGGATTCTGTGGCATGTAGCTAAGTCACACCATTTACACACACAGTACCATTTCTCTTCACTACTCATGTGCCAAACACTGTTGACACTGCCATGTCGCAGACTCATGCAGGGTTTCGGATGCTGAAGGTCCCCAGTGCTGGCAAGTTGACCGCTTTCCCTTCAAGCATCAAGGTTTCTCTCATTGGTCTTTGAAACTTTATTGATCTGTCCAAATGCTCTTTTCCCATCTTCCAAAGTTCACACTTCAGTCTTTAAGTCACCCCAACTATTGAATGAAGGCCTCCTCAGAATATGCCTACCCACTCTTCTCACCTCCAACATCTATGCCTCCATGCTGTTTCCTGTTTCACTTGTTTCTTTCTTGTCACTCTACTGCATGTCTTATTCACATCTGTATCCACCATACTTACTACACCATGTGAAGCTCAATTTTCTGTCAATTAACACCAACTGTATGACCCATAATCAAGTTCTTTAGGAAATGAAAGTCACCATGGAATGAAAAGTACAAGAGTGCTTACAAAGCTCCTCTCCCTGCTAGTGATCACCTGGCATGGGCTGAGCTGACCTGTGGCTGAGTCTTCAGGTTACCATGCCACCCAGAGTTAGATGGCCATGTTCTGCATTCTCTTACTCCAGTGTAAGAAATTGTGTGCCTAATGAAAATCAACTCAACCCTGAACTCCCTTTTAAAGTCAATGAAGGAAGTCAGGGAGACTTAATTAACTGGTGAAATAAAGTCCTTTTAAGGAGGATTTATGAGCCTTCTGTGAAAAGTATTTAAGATAACAAGGTGTTGATAAATTAGGCCTTGGCTGGATAAAGATCTAAATACATCGGCATAATAGATGTTGAGGCTATGATTCATAAATGCACATCCTAGCAATAAGCTAGTGTAGTTATTCTTTAGTAAATTTGCTAACTGGAAACAAAACCATAGCTTTCCAGACCCTTACTGCTTATTAGTACCTAAAAATGTAAACTATGTCACACACAAGAAGGTCTGTCTAAAGGGCTCTTTAGTAAATGGACTTTTCTGGGCATTGGCTGTCCATGTGAGGTTACCCATTGCAGTATTTATCTATTCCAAATAAGTAGTACTCCAGGCAAAAGTCCAAAATAGTGTTAAACAACAGGACCATACATGTTGATTAATGATAATTCTTTTCCTATAAATGCCAGGAAGTAAATAACAATCATATCTCGCTCGGTTCACGAATCCTTTCCACAATTCTGGTCACAAACTAAGCTGAAGGAGAACTGAATTAAATTCAGTGATTAGGTTTGGTGTTGACCTTATGGGGAAATTCGATTCAGTTTTTATCCAACTCAGTTTGCAAACAGAATCGTGGAAAGTTCATGAATCGAGGCACCACTTTTATATGATACACTGTGTAAGCAGTTGACTTATATCAGTTTTCCACGGGAAAAATAAACCATAAACAAGGTAAAAAATAAGTTGGTTCACTGAAAGGCTTCAGCACCTTTCATATGCTAAGACCTATTGTGAAACTTGCACAGTAAGCAGTATTCCGAAAATTAACGTGGCCATACTCTGGCATGGTATCTAGAACCACAAAGCATATTTTCTTAAGTAAGGTTTTAAATATTGGTTGCCTTAGTTTCTACTACTGATCCACCTGGAATTACTTTCTGAAGCCAGAAAGAGACTGAGATCAGAACTACCTAAACTGGTGAGATGCGCAGACAGTGCTCGGGTAGAAGCGCCGCGGTTAGCACAGATGTCCCCACTTACAGAGCTGGGGAAATCCACCGATGCTTCAAAAGCTTGCACTCTAAGCTGCTTCTGCCACTTGAGCTTCACCCTCACTGGGGTTCTGCACTCATGCCTACTGAGGCCTGCTTGGTGTAAAACAAAAGCAGGCAGGAAAGAGGTGGAAATCCTAGCAGAGAATTACTGTCCCTCCAGTCAGCTAGGCACGGTCCTACTTCACAAGAACAGGGAACAGAAGAGAAAGCGGCCTCCGGTAAGTCTGGTCAACAGGCCCAAGAGGTGCAATCCCACCCTGTGACAGCGCCAAGGACCACGACCTCATTACATGACATTTCTGTTTGCTTCTGAAGAATTCTACAGGAGAAAAACTGATGTACCAGAGGCCTGGATTTTGTGAGTAGGAGAAACTGCCAGGCTGGGATTTGGTTGTGCTGCTCTCTAGTGTTTACAAACACTAAAGTTGGGCTCTGCTACCATTGAGCTCTCAAACCTGCAGCCAACTTGCACGTTATTTCTGAAGTTGCCTGAAATGAAGACAGAACAATAACTGTAAATGAAGACAAGCAAGCAGGGGACTGAGGGAAAGCGGGTGGAGGATAGCAGAAAGAGGGTACCAGAGGCAGCACAACAGGGCTCACAGAGATAAATGTTTGCGTCACTCCTCGCCACACTCTCTGCAGTTTACCTGCTTTGGTATGCCATACTCTTAAAGTTAACCTTGAAATAAAAGGGAGTGAGAGAGAACTTAGCTCGCCAAAGGACCCTTATAAATTAAAGCTTAAAGTTAGGCTCAGCCACTTTTCACTCCGGATCGACCCCCTCCCACCGCTTCCTGACACAAAGCTGGCTTTGTCCCCAGTCAGGCATCAGCTGCACAGTACAGGGCGTACATGTTGAAAAGCAGCTGTTTGCTGACAGATTGTGAGCTGGGAAGCTCAAGCTAAGTGAAGTGGTTAACCCACATCCCTTCCCCACTGATAAAGTGCTTTGATAAGCAAGCTACACTGGCAAAAGCTGGAAAGGCTGCCAGCAGGGCCCTCTCTGGGCAATGAATGCAGGCTTGTTTGGGGACCGAGCTTTCATGGAGTCCTCACTGGCGCTCACGCCTGGTCCAGGCCTCCACTGCACCCACACGCTTCAGCGTGCTTTTGGCTAACAGAAAGTCCAGTGCCTTGACAGGCCAAAGCTATGTCCTGTTTATACAGGAAAACATGCTTTTTTTTTTTTTTTTGGAACTGTAAGAAATCACTTGTTCATATAACTTTCCTCAAAAGCATTCTCAAACTCCTACCAGGAATGGCATTAAAACACTCCTGAAAAATGCTCATTTGGTCAGTGACTGCTGAGTAACACAGGAACAGAAATGTCTCCTGAAATTTTATTAACAAAATGAAACTTGAAGATAAAAAAAGAACCTCCAGTGAATCTGGAGTCTCAAACCACTAGGTACCCCTGGACAGATAGTTGCCGATTAAAGTCAGAGGGTTAAGAAAATATGACCCCACACTAACCTGAATTCATTTTTTTCCTTTAAGAAAGTGCCCCCTGTGTAGATTTGCTGACTAGGGGGACTGAATTCTGTTAACATATTTTCTCTTAACCCAAGTGCTCCTGCTATTGTTTGCAGGTTTCCTCCAAATCTGTGTTGAAATTTTAAACCGCCATTATGGTGCTATTGGAAGGTGGGTTCTTTAAGAGGTAGTTAGGTCAGCAGGTCTCCGCCCTCAGGCATGGATTACCAGACTGGAAGGATGGATCATCACACCTACTGGGTTAGTCACCTAGGGAGTACATTCATCTCCAGAGCAAGCACTCTCCCACCATGGGATGCGGCAGCAGGCCCTGCCAGAGGCACCCTGGATCCTCCACTTCCTGCCTCCAGAACTGTGAGCTGAGCAAACTTCTATGGCCTAATTTACCTGGCCTGTGGTACTCTGTCAAAGCAGCACAAAGCAGAGAAAGCTCCTCACTACCTGAGTGAGGTGAGCACACGGCCTCTGTGTAGTCCTCTGCATGGCCCTGCGCAGAGAGGGACTTCAGGAAGAGCTCTAGAGTGAGGCTGGGCCTGGGGAAGAATTCCTCTGCACTAATCGCTGTCGAGTTGTGTGCATGTCACCTACTTGGCTGAAATTCTACTCAAGGAAATACAATTTTATAAGCATGCCTTTTAAAGACAAAAATCAATACATGTATAAATGAGAGATTGGTTATATTCAGATCATGTATTAGGAAACAGTTATATGATCTCCTTGGCACACTTGCTATCCGAGGATTGTTCTTTATAGCAAAGACATTAATAATATATTATTAGGTCTTCATTCCTGAAGGCTCCCATATCAGTAAAAATGTGTCAAATAAATGGCATGCTTTTCTCTTGTTAATGTATCTTTTGTTATAGGAGCCTTGACCATGAACTAGAGATAAGTGAGAAACAACACAACTTTTTCTTCTTTAAAGAGACAACTTTGTTTGCAGAGTTGTTGTTTTGTGGTCGTAAGAACACATGTTCAAAATACTTTTTTGTACCAGATGCAAATGCACGTATACATGTCTAAGAAAGTACACATTTGCAAATGTGCCTATATCTATAAACAAATTCTAATAATGCAAAGCCTGGAGTAAAAGGTGAAAAATCATAGAGAAATAAGTACCCAATAGTGCTCAATTAGTAGGCCAATTTTTTTAAATGAATAAAAAGAAATGAATAGCAGAAATATGTGACTGTTTCAGTTGCCTGGAAAGAGGTGTGGTAACTAATGGGCCACAGTAACAATAACAGCATCCATGACACTTATCTCGCACCATTTAATTAAACTATTTTTCCTGTGACATTTTTACAGAGCCATTTTGACACCAAGGCCATTTTGGCTGGACTTAAAGAAAACAAACCACTGAACTGTTTCAACTGTTAAAATATTACCCACGGACACAGCACGCAGACCAGGCAGACTGCAGGGCCACTCCCTGATCCTCACCTCCTGCCTTGGGCCTGGCCAGCAGGAGGGGAGTAGGGAAGGGTGGGGGTCAGACGTGCAATAGGGTTCAAGGCTATTGAGCATGTTGCCTGAGACCTGCTTTGGGTTTTCCTTTTTTTTTTTTTAATATACCATCAATTTGTTTTAAACATCTTAATATAGCTTTGTAAAAATAGACAAATTTAGAAACTATTAGAGAAGTATCAGTGAGAGCGGTAGAAAGTATACACAACTGACAGTGTGGGCAGTTGATTTCAGCTAGCATTTTAAAAACTTAACCATGAGAAGTTTTCTTTGTGTTCCCCCACCCCCCAGCCTCTGCTAGCTACACAAGTCCATCAGTAACAATCTTACTTATCTTTCTTGACACGCCCCAAAGCTATATGGTATGAGAAGCTGTTCATAAAGGTTTTAAAAATCGTTTTGAGACATGTGGTGGCACATGCCTATAGTCCAGCACTCTGGGAGGCTGAGGTATGAGGATGGTAAGATTAAGCCCAGCTTGGACAACTTGGGAATTAGCCACTGTCTCAAAACAGAAAATTTTAAGAAGGGCCAGGGCTATAGACTAATATGAAAGTTTTGGTTCCCCATACCAGAAAACAAGTGTTACTTTTGTGGTCATTAGTGTAATTAGATTTTCCTAAATAATTTTTAATTTATATTTCCCTATTAATACATGTCACTAATTTTTCTATAATGTCTACGACATAAAAATTCTTAGATTTAAAAAATCCTCTCTAGAAATATTTTATTTCTCATTTCAAATATTACTAAGTACTTGTTTCTTCATTTTTTTCTTGGTTGTCATTGTCGATGCCTATATTTTAAACTCATTAATTGGATGGACTGTGGGAGGAGAGCACAAGGCCACACCAGGAAGCAAGCCTTGTCTGGGAACCAGCGCCATGCACCAGTCTCCGCTGGTCTGGGGACAGCCAGACCCCAGCCCCTTCTGGTACGTGACAGGCTGGCAAACAAGAAGTACCAACACCCACCTCACCCCCCAGAACCCCCTGTAAGTGACCAGCTAATACAGAGAAACACAGGCTGTGATGATAGCTATCGAGGTGAAATACAATTGGATGCCTGTGGTGCTTTGGTGTTTTACGGACCTTGCAAGTCTAGGGCCAGTGGTCTCATCATCAGTTCAGAGGATAGTGGTACACAGTGTGGCATCTAGGGGAGATCTATCTCCTTCTGAGGGTTGTAACCATTGTTAATTCCCTATTGTCCTGTTTTGAAGTCCTACACCATTTTCATTGTTTTGTTGGGTTGGGTTTTATTCTTTTGTGTTTTGTTTGGTTATGTTAAATCTGATGGCATGAGCACCTATTTCAAAGACAGCAAGCTATATTATGGTAGCCATTTTGGATTTACTATTGGCTTGTTTTGAAGTCCTTTATTACATTCATTGTTTTGTTTTTATTGGTTCTATTCTATCCTGTTCTGTTTGATTTTTTACTATGTCTGAAGGTATCTGTAGTTATTTTGAAGACAACAAAAAGCATTATGGTAATTATTGTTGTTTTCATAATGTTTTGAAGTCCTGTATTACTTACACTGGTTTGTTTTGATTGGTTTTATTGTTTTATTTTCCTTAGTTTTACCCTTTTTAAAATAAAATTTTAAAAACTCATTAATTCAATTGTTTACACACTGCGGAAATATTTTTACATTTATTAAATGCTTCCCCTACTGGTGGGGGATGTTTTTCTCCTGAGCTGGAATTAAATACTCAGATGTCAAGATTCCTTCTTATTTCATGATAAAATCTGAACATGATTAATAATTGTAGTGCTGTTATTAAGGTCATAACAATCAGTTCCCGATGTTTTGATTCCTCTTTTTCATTCAAAAATTTAAAAGGAGTTGCGCTTTTTATAATTGATGATGGTTTTTCTTTCTTTTTTTTTTTTTATTTAAGCGAAGAATAACAAAACAAAACAAAAAAAGACGACATATATAGTAAAAACAGCAAGCAAAAGAGACAAACAAACGACTAGAGTAAATACACAACATTGCAGGTTTACAAAACCGGAAGATAGAAGCTTGACAATGGTTGCAATATTGCACATCGTTATCTTTAAAATGGTTTCTTACATCAACAGACATAGACATGCAAGATTGATCCAATCATATGAG
>RJWM01000024.1:349954-398209 GCA_004363535.1 Dasyprocta punctata | reverse complement strand
CTGTATTACTAAGTACATTAGCTATTGAAAAAGAAAAATTAATATTCCTGAATTGATAAACCTTGCGTGTCTATGTCTGTCAATATAATCAACCCCTATGAAGGTAACAATATGTAATATTGTAACTACTGTCAAACTTCAACCACCTCAGAGTGTAAACCTACAGTGTAATTGTATCAGATCTGTCGTTGTTGTTGTTGTTGTTGTTGTTGTTTGTCTTTCCTGCTTTTTGTTTCTATCTTCTGTATCTATTTTTTTAAATAAAAAAAAATAAATAAAAGGTCCATGATAGTGATACCTCTAATTCACCAATTAGTAAATGATTTTCAAAATTTTATTATGAACTCCTAAAATTATCTTTAAACAATACAGTCTTCATGTCAATTATCAGTTTGTTGCCTCTTACCTCCACATCCACCTTTCTTGCTTGCTCTGCTAGCATGCAGCTGGGTTGTTTGTTTTTTGTTTTTGTTTCTGTTTTTGTTTTGTTTTTTCCTTTTTTCTTTTTCTTTATTAACTTTTAACTTTGCCAGTAGAGGCCACAGGAGAGAGACCTCTGGAGGAAAAGGTCTTCACTTGCTGGTTTTCACATGCCAGCCTCGTATAGGGACTCAGGCTTCTCTAGCAACTGAATCCTAAAGCACAGTCAGCTTCTCGACTTCCAGCCTCTTGCGGGGTGGGTGGCTTCTCTAGTGCCAGGCTCCTACTGTGTACATAGCTTTTCCCATACCCAGCTCCTTCAGTATAGGCAGCTTATCCAGCTCCTGGTTTCTGCAGAACAGACTGCTTCTCCTTAGAGGTCATGATTGCTATTCTTGCTTTATCATAGTCCTTAGATTTTCTTTATTAGCCAATCCCTTGTTACTGCAGAAATCTGTTACAGTTCATAGTTCTTTTATAGTAAACTTTCCTGTTCAAATAACTGTGTGAGTTCTATAGCCTGATTGGGTGCTGAGTGAAACATACTTCCTATTTTCCTGTATTTTAAATTAACAGCTAACATGTCTTCCCAGAATTTAAATAACAGCAAAATATTGTTATTTTGTATACAGCATATATACCTAAAACCAATTTTTGTCAAAAAGCTACATGGTTAAATCATTTAATGAATGAAATCCATCGTTTCAAGTAATCTGCAAAGCCAGTCCTTACTGACGAATCAACCAACTAAACCACTTCTTTTGTTTGTTTGTTTAAAAAAAAAAAAAGACAGTCACTTCTTTCACTTTTTTTTTCATTTGAATAAACACGTTGATACATGGTCTCAAGGCAACCTACACATTTAAGTAGGCTGGTAGGAAATGGATATACAGACAATAAATAGACAAGCAGACAGATAAGAGGTGGACTGAGTCATGCCAGAGCCTTGCAAAGATAAAAGATTATCTCAATATTTTTATTTTTTTACTTTGCTCTCTTTCAGAAGCAATGCATCCCTGAAGTGGCTTTTTTTTTCCTTGATGCCCTAGAGACTATACTCCAGGACAATACATCAGTAATATCAGGGATAGGTGAGAGTCGTGACATCTTACATGAGATGAAAGAAAGGTGACTGAGATGACAAGATGAAAAGGAAGAAGAAACAGACCACAGATTTTCTCAGACAAAAGTGTCAGGAACATGGTCCTGTGAAAGTTAAGGATCATAAAAGTGATGCCCTAAAGATTGTCCATGTCCTTTGACCTCTGGAATGTCTTGTGGACACCCAGGACATACACTCTCCAGTACGAAGACAGCTACAACAGACCACTGAGCTATTCTATCTCCAATAAAAGACAAAGCAGAGAATTTTTCCCCAACCAGCAAAAAACCAAGAGGAGAGGTCAAGAATGAAATAAAGAAAAGGTAGGACAAAAAGACCTAAACTACATTCCTTAAAAATTTAGAAAATAAAAGGTTTCCTTACAAGAATGCTAAAGGAAATCACAGTAATGTCACATTAAATATGAAAGCTGATTCCCACCATTATCTATGTTTGAACAAGGATCTTGCTTTTTAGGATTTGTGATTCAAAATTTCACTTGAGTTTAATCTCCATTTACTGTAATTCTGTTTCTTATTTAAAAGGGTAAGTTTTCCTTAGATCTAGTGTTTTAGTATATCATATGATAGGTAAAGAAATGGAAGATCTTAAACAAAAAGCAAAGGGATGTGGCCAATTTTTACCATTTGGTATATTAACAAGTTTAACATGGCTCAACAACTATCTAAAGTGTTACATAAACTATTATGACACAAGACAAAGGTGCTGAAATATAAAGATGTGTGTTTTCTGAGAGGAAATGAGTGACAATTTGAAGGGTCGGTTTTTTAACGTGAAGAATACATACAGAAGAATTCAGAACAGATTCTCAACCAATCCTAAAGTGCAATAAGACTTGTGCAATTTAAAAAAGTTGTCAACTCTTAAAAATTTTCAAGGAAACTACTATTTCTGGTTACTCCTGGAAAATCTGTAAATGCTAGTGTTTTAAAAGAGAAACATTTATAGAGAGATATAAAGTTGTTTTACATGCTACCAGTACCAGATTCATGTTTATTCATTTCCCCTAAGAAACTTTGTAATTTCATTTTAAATAAATGACATTTACATTCGAGTAAGGTCCTTTTCTTTTCAGTCCTTCATATCCCCAACTCTATAGGAAATACAGGGCATCCAGGATTTTCTTCACCTAGATAAATATATTTTTGATAAACAATTGTTCTTTCTTCAATAAGACTTGTACATTCCAGAATACACTGCTTAAATAAACTATTTTGGTCAAAAAGTCTATGTGCTACCTGTTTTATGGTAAACTGGATCTTTAACATAAAGATTTTGGATCAATTAAAAAAAAACTATTAAATTCATATTACATAAACTGCTTCTTTATGTATAAATATCTGTTCTGCTTCTCAAATTATTTTCAATGCAGGTATTTTACTTCTTTGCAGAAATAGGAACAGTATACTCGGAGGATATTATTAAATCTGAAAGAAAACATGAAGAATTTTCAATATGGTCCAATAAGACCAGGGATATAGCTCAGCGACACAGCACCTGCCTAGAAAGTGCAAAGTCCTGGGTTTGATTCTCAGTACCAACTCCCCCACCGAAAAAAGGAAAAACATCCAAGAAACAACATGACAAAAAGATCAATAAATATATAAACATTCCTATGCCCATCAAAATCTCTTTGATAGCTCTGTTGAGCAAAATTGTTATTGAGATGAACAAGTTAATGCTGGATATTTTAAAAATCCAAACAGTACAAAATTATACAGTCTATCACACTAGGAATTTACCATGACAGTTAATATTTTTGTTTTGTGGAGGGTAAAAAAAATAGAAAATTCAGTAATATAAAGATTCCACAGTAAACAAGCAATAACTAATTTGTTGCCGTCTATGATACATCTGTAAAGGTTTTTAACATACTTACTTGAACAATGGAGTTCCACAAACAACACAATTATATATTCCAGGATCTTTGTGATGTGTGTACTCTCCTTCAAAGGCACTGATAAACAATAAACAGATCATCAAAAAATTAACCAAACTAGCATTATTTTTATAGAACATATTTGCTTAAAATACACTTTTCTAATAAATCTTACAAGGGTTTTTTGTCCTAAAATGAGAACAGACCAAACATATGGGAATCTGAACAATACCAATATATTTCAAATCTATATAATAAAATGTGCCTATAACTACTCCAAACTAGTGCAGGTTAAATTAAAAAAAAAAAAGTCATTTAGTTATGTAATATTTAGAAAAAATTTTTTTCTATTTAAAAAAAGTGTGTAGTTTGATTCACAGAAAGAACGTTATTACATAAGATTTCTGCTACTCTTTAGTTTCCAAAAGTATACCAGAAAATGCATAAAGTTCCAAGACTTCAAGTGGAAAGAGTTATTTTTTAGTTTGAAAAGGAATATTGCAGCTTTAAGGGAATATTTTTCTAAGTTAACAATCTTAAAGGCTAGGAGGTCATTCAGCTAATACAAATCAGCTGTGCTAGCCCAACAAAAAGTCTATGTGCTCTGCAGCTTGTTTTTATTATCCTTTCACCCTCTTTATGAGGTCCAATTTTTTTATAAACAGCATTTTTAAGAATGACCTAATCTCTGGTTGTTTGTGTGCATTAAATCATTTTGCTAGTCATGTACACAACAGGATGGGCAGAAGTCCTGAGCTGAGACTGAAGTCCACCACTAGCTCATTGTACAGTGAAGGTAGACTTGTCAAGAGATTCAACATTTGGTAAACTCAGTAAACAGTAGGTACTGTAACAGGAAGAACATGCTGTCTACTAACAAGAATCCCATGTGTGGTAAAGAACTCTTTTCAATTCATGAATGAAAACACAAAGTTACATCATTAATAAATTTGGATCAGAGGTAAGTTGCAGTCTTATGCCAAGATCCATGGTATAAATTAGAAAACAAAATCGCTGGACCTTGGCAAGTTACTTTTGAGATGGAATCAGCTGAGAGAGACTTTATTCACTAAAAACAGTCTTGGAAGTGAACAAACTCTTTTTTCGGGACTTAGGGCAAAGTTCCAAGGACCAAAGCCATGTGAGGGCAGTTATTGAAAATTTTTGACATTCCAACCACAAATGAGCCAATAAATACTTTCTCCACATGTGCTTCAAAAAGAAATTGGAGTGGGGTAAAAAGGAACTAAATTATGCTACCTTCTTTTTGCAGCCAAAACGTCTATGCTTACAATGGCCACCTTCAAAATTTCAGCATCCTGGCATAGCTCCATGTCCCTCATGGTTTTGCTTACTGTGATGTCTTCCCAAAAAATGTACCTAAATCGCTATTACTTCCACACATTTTGTAGCAAACTAAAAACAGGCCCTTAACAAAAAGCCTTGTGACTTTACATAAGATAGTGTTCATTAAATGAAGGAAAGAACAAATAAAACTTGGTCTTTACCTAAACAGTGCCATTTTCAATCTTTTCAAAGATACTAATTTATAGACTTTAGCAAATAAGGATAGAATTTTTTAAATGGCAAAGAAGAGGATTCAAAGGTGGAAGAATGGAGAGAACAAGGTCTTGCTTAATGACTTTTATTACAGCTCACCTTACCTTTCAGTCCCTTTCTCCTGAGTGACATGGTACTGCAGGGGTGTTAGCCGCTTCCTCAGTTCCTGCTGAGAAAAGACCACCTTACAGTTCTTTTTATCCCTACATGACCCTGGAAAGAGAAAGGATATGGAATAAGGAAGCTTTTTAGCTTGAATCCTAAATAATTGCTTTGGCTGGCCGCCACAACACAGCCTCTACAGTCACTTGTCAATGATCAGACTAGTCCCAAATGCACTAGAAAATCTTACCTGAACTGCAGCTGACTATTTCTCTAAGTTTACAAAGAATGTTTCTTATCTAAGTTTAAAAAGAATGTTTCTTACAACCCAAGTGATTCTACTGAACAGTGACAATGTGCTACCACCAAAGCTTCTAGCATGTAGAACTTGCAAGATGGTGGTACACATTTTTGTCTCCCAATATCCTAAAACTCCTTTTTTTAAAAAAATGAATGAAAAAAATAAGCCTATTTATAATTATTCACATTGTATATATAAAATGATGGGCATATTAGTTAAGCCATAACTGTTCATTAAATAATTCTGTAACTTGATGGAATATCTTGAAACCATCATCATTCAGTTTCCAGTATGGATGATCTAACTTTCTTATTTATTTTTCTGTGAACTCTAAACACATAATCTCTACAATAAGGAGTTGCTTTTTTCTGTGATTCTATCAGACAATTCATTAGGTTCTGTGAGTGTTTAGAAATAAAATTTCCTTTAAAGGCTATGTCTTCCCATGTTAAATAGGCAGCAAAAAACTTTTAATAGACTACAGGAAAGGGCATTTTAAACTACTGCAGATTCAATGAATTTTAAAGAAAGAGTGAGAAAAATAGGAAGAAAGACAAAGGAAAAAATGAAAAGTAAATGTGATTTTATTTAAAGACTTACATTTCCTTTTTGCAAAGTATGTCTAGGAATACTTACTGATTGAGTGTATTCAAATAGTGAAATAATTTTAACATGACTCTGATAACAATGGCAGCTTTTATTTCAACCTGTAAGACTGTAATAAAATGTTCAGACAACACCTGTTTATATGTAGTATTTTTTTTTACCTGCACAAATGATTGAAAAAAATACAACTCTGGGACAGGGCAACCATTACTCACTACAGTAAAATTATTTTTCTTTGCCATCCATCACACTGGGAAAGAAGCTTGCAGACTGTACATGTAAAGATTTCTTACCATCTTTTGAAGTTTCTGAGAGAAAGCTTGCTTAGTTTCCTGAATATTAAATTCAACTTCTTTTGAAATACAAAGAAATAAGATTTAGGAGTGGAAGTGCTTTTTACTTCTTTTATTTTCAAAGTGCCTAATGTCATCGAATATGAAATCACTAAAGTTAACTTGGAAAAAATTAGCTAACCAGTTATCCCGACTGTGGGATTGAAGAGGGTATCAGCTTCCAGAATTAGGGCCACCAAGACAGACTGGCTGATTCTCTACTAGAAAATACAGAGACAGGAAAAGAGCAAATCAGAGCCAAACAGAAAGGTACATCTTTGTGCAGGCCTGCGGGTATCAAACAGCACTTCTGCTGACCTTCCATGACATAGCTTGGCCCTTCCTGGCCTGGAAAGAGCCACAGGACCAGCTGGCTCAGTGCAAATAGCACATGGGTCCTTCATCTTACTGGGTCTCATGTTATACTAGAATCTATATAAGTATCTAGTCTACATTTTTACTATTGTTTAAGGAGTAGATAGAAATGGTTCCCTAGGAAATGTTTGTTCTATCAGAATAAACCTCTCAACATCTTGAATGAAGCATGGGTCTTTCTTAAACATTTGATTGTGCTCAGTCTACTACAGACTTCTTGAGAGCTACTTGGTTTTGATTTATTTGTTAAAAATGTTGTATCTTTGTTAATTTTTTTAAAAATTCATTAATTACATACCTAATGTGACATATGTCTTGGTTAAAATTATTCTTTCCAATGGCATAGATAATTAAAATTTGGACAATGAGAATAAAACAATTCTGTCCAAAATATTTTTGTTAATATATGTTCATTCATACAAAAAGACCAATTGTGTTCCCAAAGTTGAGAGAACTAAGCTACCCATCTGTATGTCATTTAGTACAAGAGAAGCAACTGCAGGTTTAAATTACATGGTATTGGATTGCAATTTCCTAACATTGGATGCTTTTCTGCTTTTTTACCTTGAGTCATTTACTAAGGAGTGTTCATAAAAAGTAGCTTAAAGCACAGATGGTTGCAAATTGTTTAGGCAAAGATGTTTCTCTCTTTTTCATTCTCTGTCTCTCTGTCTCTCCATCTCTCTCTCATCTCTCTTGTGAAGAAAAATAATAAAACTGTTGGTCAGTATTGATGAACCATATCAAGTATTTGTACAAAGAAAAAAGGTAAAATTGAAAACATCTGATTGAAGTAAATAATACAAACATAAAAGCTTTACTGGTGAATGAAGGGCATTGAAGAGACTTTATTTCATAGATTAGAAATTACTTTTGATCTAAACATTCTTAAAAACAGATTGTTTTCCACTATGAACCATCTCATTAACTGTGCTACAAAGACCGTATTTGAATGGCAAGCTTTGAATGAGTGCTGCTGTACACTTTTGTTAGTCTCAGTCTTATTTGGGAGGGGAATAAAGATTTCATTCCAGCTTTCTTTGTTTGTCTTTCAAGAACCACTAAAGCTGTATTCACACAAATTTTGTAGGAATGTGCCCTATGTCATAGCCTACAAATTATTTGGTTTTGGTGCACTTAAAGGTCATCTTCCAAATTAGCAAAATTTTCTTACATCCTGGCTTTTCAACCTTAAATATAAATATTGTTTCCTAACCGTAAGTGAGGTTTGTTCTCTAAGAAATGCTAGTGATTATTTAAAGTTGTCAAACTTCATACATTTTTATTCTTTGGTCATATTATGTTCTCAAAATAATTAACTTTTAAAGAGTACCTACTATGAAAAGGAAGTATATATACACTAGAAACAATGATTGCGATTTTACATTAAACTCAATAAGAAGTTAGATTTTAATAAATGCCTTGCCACACAATAATAATATATGTTTTAGACAATTGAAAGCTATAACTATTACATTAGCCCTCCCAGCATAACTAAAATTAGGCATATATAAACACAGAAAAGCTTCACTTTTGTCTGTGATTTCCCTGCTCTCTATCAGACTCACTTTTCTAAAGTCATACGGTGCCACTCTTAATTTTGAAAATATCATTTCATTTTGAAATTCTAGAGTAATTCATTGGATGGTTTCCCTTTACTATCTTTACTTAGGTAGTGTAATTTTCTTATTACACAAGGTAATTTAACATTAGTATTATATGACATCTGTTCAATGACCTCTAAATTGGCTTAGAAGTATGTTAGGGAAAGATGTTTCCCTTTACTTAAATGTGTACTAGTGTATTTTGAAGCACAAATGAATGAGTGTGCATGCACATTCAACACAAGAATATATGAGTATCTAGGAATTTAGTTCAGAGGCAAAGCACCAGCCAGGCAAGTGCAAGGTCGCGAGTTTGATTCCCAGTACCAAAAAAAAAGAATATTTGGGGAGTCAGTATTGCCCCTCTGATGTTTTCTCTTAACCCATCCCCTACAGAATAATTTGGTATGCCTCAGATCTATCTTGAACCCTATCCAAAGGTATTTCTATGCTGAAATATGCCCCAAGTCTCCTTTCATTTAGAGGCTTGTTCAGTGTTGGTTCCTCAAAGCAGTTCTGTTTTGAAACTTCATTGGGAAGCTAGATGTAGAACTAAACTTACATCAGTTCTGTTCCTGCCTGCTTTCCAACCTTATGATCTCAGACAAATCAACTGATCTATGTGCTGCCACCCTTACAGGTCTGACATGAGAATGGTATCAACAAGCACTTATCAAATACTGAGGAACTGTATCACGTTAGCTTTCTGATTACACTGAATTTTAAACTTAAAATTGAATTTTGAAAAGTAGCCAAGTCAGGTATTTGGCATGTTTCAGTACTGTATTGGTAACTATTTTCTAATAATTCCCTCAAACCAGTATTTTCCTCACATGGTATCTTCAAAAAATGGTAAAGATAGCAAGTGAAGGATAAAACTAAAATTAAAATTTGAGTTCTGATATGTGCTAAGAACATACTTTAGTATATAATTTGAGAAGGTGGCTGTCATGTCCATTTTACAGATACAGAAACTGAGAATCACAGAGGGCACAGTATAACTATCTAAATACACATGTCAACTCAAACCCAAAGCTCTTTGTCTGCAAAGCCCATAATCACTGTATTTTGTCAGGGAAAAAATATGCTACAACTCTTCTTTCTTTTCAAATTATTTATTAACTGTCAGCTTTAAAGTCTACCAAAAAACAAAACAAAACAAAAACAAGATAATAAGTGGGAAAGTAATAATCTCTGTAATACATCCAGGAAAGTAAATACCTTTGTCCATTAGCCAATGTCTGTTTCTCCTATATTCATTCCTTCCACTAAGGGTCAGAGACAAGGTTCATGCGAGATTCTCACAAAGTCTATAAAATGTTGAAAGGCTTTTTAACTTCCTGTTAAGAAGTAAGTCAGATCTGTTACCTAAATACTTAGAGCACTTTTAAGCCATAAATTTTATATACCAGTGTGAAAAAAATCAAAACAAAACAAAACCTAAAGATCCTACAACTTTAACTTCGAATCTAGGATCAGAAAAAAAGAAACTATTAAGTATTTTCCTCAAGTAATAAATGAATAAGAGATAAAAATATCTGTTGTGGCTTTGAGTTTACTAGGTTAAAACTGTAAAATTAATGTTGAAGTATCTGGCTGCTATATTTAAAGATGGTATAAAATTAAAGTATGTTTTAATTTTCACTAGAAATTTTAATTTTCATTTAGATATTAGTTTGTCATATTGAAAACAATAAATTTCTGGTGTCATAACTTCTAAATGAGAAAGAATTTAAAATAAATGAAAATTTATAGATCTAAATCTAGCTTATTTTTAAAATCAAATGTAAAATATGCATCATAAATCATTATTTTTTATGTTTATTTGTCTGCATTACAGTAATTCAATAAAGCCTTTTTTAAAAAACTACAAAGCACAAGGAGAAGAAAAATTCCTTACTTATAGGAGCATATTCAGTTCTTCCAACTTTTATCTCAGAGTAGAATAGAAAAAATACTCTGGAGATTAACATACAGTTTAAACTGTCAGGGCACTTTATTTAATACTCCAGGTTTCCACAAAACTAGGGCTGCAGAACTTACTTTGAGGACCACTGATCTAAGACTTTTCTTACTTTTGTAAGCTATTAAAAATGTTGAGTGTTTAGAGTGCCAGGTAATATGTTAAGTAAAATATATTTATTCAGTCATTCAAAAATTGTTCATTGAATACCTTCTATACAGTGGCAGTTTTCTAAGGACTTTGTATATAGCACAGAACAAAGCAAAAACGCTACTTTCATAGAGTTCTCATTCCAAAATGGGGGTAAAAGAAGGGAGATAAAATACAAAGAAAATTAGGAAATAAGTTATACAGTCTTGGAGAAGATGGTAAGAATGCAGGAAGAAAAACAAAAGCAAGCCTAGGGCAGGATAGACAATGAGGATTCAGAGTGCTCAAAGTAAAGACTATAATTTTAAGTGAAAGGGCCAAAGTGCATCTCACTCAGAAAGGTGATACTTGAGCAAAGACCTGAGTAAAAAGGGGAAGTTGGTTGTGCTGAGGTCTAGAGTAAGAACTTTCTGAACACAGAGGAAATGTCTAATACAAGAGGTGAAAACACTAAGAAGTTCATACACCAGTGGCAGAAACAGAGATGGTAACTTGAAAGCAGATGTTAAAACCTGAATATGAATGGAATAGACAAGCAACAATTTAAACACACAAAGAATATGCTTTTAAACCAGGAAATTTACAACTATATATCTTAATGCAGACAGCACAACCTTTTCTACTTCCAAGAGAAATCTTAGTGAATATCCTTTTAGTATGGTGCTACACTCAAAATAGCTCTGAGAAAGTATTTGCCTGCCTGAACCCTGAACGCACAATCAGCACGCAGACTCTGCTAATTTGCTTTGTCTACTTAATGTCATCCCATTTAGACTACAGACTATCATTCCCAATCTGGAGTCATATGTAAGAGAATATTCAAAGAGATGTTTTGGTAATGAATTTTGGATGAGCATAGAGAACAAAATTCTTTGACCAAACAATGCTTTTACCTTTCTGAAATACTTTAATAACTCTACTCTTCAGAGTAATCCTATAGGCAATGGCAGGAACAAGCATAGGTAAAGAAACTATAAAATTAGCACCTCAATTAAGTGCTTATTTCTAAAAGTTCTTAGTTTTTACATTTAGCTTTGGTTTAGTTTCATCTGTGTTCCAAACCCAGAATATAACATAAAGACAACATATGTTATGGAAAAAGAGACATATTTCTCTTTAAGAAAAAGATTTTTTTCCTTTTCCATATGTGAGAAAAATTATATTTTTATTTCTCATAATTCACATTTCATGCATTCTCACTAGTTTTCTATTACGTCACATCAAATAATTCTACAAATCAGTTTTAGTTATATTCTGTGGATGCATGCACAGAGTTCTAATTAACATCAATGGACACTATAAGCATGTCAAAGCAACATACTATTTTAAATTTCTTGAATTAAACAATACCACATGTTTTAGTGGTAGTTAGTTGAATGATAAAATTAGTCTTCTGCTTTCTATGTTATCATGAGTAGATAAACTCAGAAGATATTTCAAGAAAATTTGCCTCCCATGTCTACAAAGCCTATTAACTTCACCTCTACCACCACCCTATGTTCTAATGTATTTACCTTGCAAAATAGAATTTATGTGGGAAAACACAATGTTGTGCAGTTATCTTCAAACATCTTCTGTTGTTTCTGCTTTACTTTCCCAAACACACTGTAGTCTTTGAAGATACAAACTCTTGAGTTTAGTGCTAATTCATACTTTGTAAACACTGTTTATTAAACATCTAAGGTGACTCAAGAACTGAGATAAGCACTAAAAAAGTTAAAAAAGAAAAAGGTTCCTGGTCTAGGAAGACACAGAGAAGGTGATTACTATAAGGTAAAGTTTTGCAGTAAGAGCACATGAAGTTTTGAGTAAAGAGAGTTACAAGAAGTCCACTAACAATTAAACTTTACCCACCTAGACTGACCATATTCAATCATGACTGGAAAATGGAAAACTCAAATATTTATAGAAGCAGTATTTACAGTATCAGAATGCCTAACAAGATCCAAATAGGGGAGAGAATTTCAATCTGATAGATGCAGTATGATCAAATGTATACAAGAAGGTAAGTATCCTGTCCTGCTGAAAGTAAACTGTGTCAGCTAATAACACAAATCAAAACAAACCAAAAAAAAAAAAAAAAAAACCTCAGATTTGAAAAAAGAAAAATTAAGGATATGAGAAATAAGGCAGGTTTAAAATTAAGAAGGAGATGCTCAAATGTTTTCTGTTTTCTCACTGTAAGGCAATGAAAGTAAATGTATTTTGCACAGTTGTTAAAGTTTATTGATACAGCTGTAAAATTTAGCCTTCATATAACAAAATCTCTTTTGTGATGATGCATGATTTTCTTAACAGATAATGGAGAGATTTACTTCTACATTTATTCTAATGAAACAGTCATAACAATTCACCTGAATGACTTTAAAATAGAAGCCATGTTTTACATTTCCTTTACTCACATATTACAAATTTTAAATTGTTGAATTCATGTATAGTAGTAATTTTATCAGCCTTAAGTACCAAAAAGAACAAAGGGGCACTTTATGAACTCTTCAAAATTTAATGCAAATTTTGAGGGCAATGATTTTTATGTTAATGTGGACCACAAAGCTTGAAGTTTACAGAAATATTTAAAACATGTCTAGATCCAAAAAGCATATAAGTAAAAAGAGAATTGTTTAAAGCATTGCCGTCATCAAGTGACAATAGTGGAAGAGAAAGTCACTTAACTTCAATTCTATCTGATTGCATGTGAAATGTCTGACAAAGTTGGAGTTCCCTGTTTTTAATTTTTTTTTTTTTTTTTTTTTTTAGTATGGGTCTTCACTAGAACATCATAGCCCATACAGAAAAAAAAAATTAAAAACAGACCGGCTCATTTCCATTCTACATTTCACATGCAATCAAAAAGATTTAGGAGAAAGAAAAAAATCTCTTCCACCCTCTCTTCTCTTGGGGTGCACAGACTGCTAAGGAGATGAGAGGTAACCACCCACAAAAAGGAAAGAAAAGAGTCTTCCCTTATTATCATGCAGAATTTTATTTAAATGTAACAACTTAGTGTACTTCATTTCACAGAAAATAAAATTGATATTGTCCAAACTCAGCTTTGCAAATTTCCAAAATTATATTGTGGCCCACAAATTTCAAATCTAAGCATAATGAACAAAAAACACATCTGCATTTGGCATTCAATGAATCTGAGTCTATGTAAATCCAGAAAAACACGAGAGTTTCTGGATGGAAAACAATGGTCCAAAATATTACACACTTTTCTTTTTTATCCTGATAACTCACAAAAAGTCATAAGACCTCCCCTGAATTATTCAGTGTCTCCTTGAACAGTATTCATATATATTTAACCTACCTTTGCATTCCTAGCACCCAGCAATGTGCCTAGGAAAGGGAAAGTGCTAAAAAGTATACACTGTTTATTTATTCTATTTTAGATTTTAATTATTGCTCTTTAAATCAGCATAAAAGATGTTTTCTAAATGCTTTTAGTTGTTTCTTAGAACTTAAAAATCTGTAACAATAACATTTGCTTAATAAATCAGTGAAATAAGAAAAAATGATAGATAAAAAATTATTGTTCAGTCCTTTATTACCTCTCTAGAGTTCCACATGCAAATATATCTACTAAGACTGATATTTCATTAATTCTCTAGATTTAAGACTTTAAAATTACCTAGTCCAGTATTCGTCTAAAAAGTATTTTGTAAAACACCGACTCTGAGAATGCTGAGTTTCCTCCTCTTGGGAAACAAGAAGGGAAGGATTCTATTGTAGAATCAGTAGGAAACTCCAGTTTATATGTACTTTTTGATGCAGACCTTCTCAAAAGTTTCTTACACTTATGTGCACTTTTAAGTAAGTGCTATTTTGATACATCACTATTTTATGCTCCACTAGAGAAGAGGGAAAAAGTTTCCCAGCTATGATGTAGTCTTATCACAATGATTTTAAAGCTACATTCTGATTACTAATACAGCAAAATATAAAAAGGTATATCTAAGAATTGATGAAATACGAATCATTTGCAGTTGCTCAGTTTGATGAAGAGACATGTTTTACAGGGTAATTAGTACACTAGTGTTCTTCAGATTATAATTTGGGAAAAAATAACTTCTAGTCCAAAAACCATCACAAGGAAGTAAAGATCTGAAGAAGTTAGTTGATAAGAGTCACACACCTGGTTAATGCAAACCATGATCTCTTGTCTGCATCTTTCCTCCATTAATTTATTTACTCATTACATTTCTCTCTTGAAGCCATGGTGAGTTTTTGTTTGTACTTTAATATGCCCATCTATTACTAAGTGACTATAACCCATTCCCATCCCTATCCTCCCATCTTTCACCCCTACCACATCTTGCTAATCATATCTACACATTCCTTTAGTAGCTTTTAGAAGAGCTGTCATTGTGGGAAATCTCATCTCAAGAAGCCAGTCTGCCATTTGGGAAAAAAGAAGCACACTGTTTCTTACTTTGATTCCCTGTCTCCATTGTGAAACAAAAAAAAGCAAGTTTATAGAGACTCATAAAACTATCAAATATATAACAATTTCATCCCAAGGATAATAAAATGTGAATCTATCTTTCTCATCAGAATATACATTCCTTAAAATCAGAGATCTCATTACTTACATGTAGCATTATTTTGATTCATAAGATGGGTGCTATTTATGCACAGCCATTCATTCATTCAACGAATGTTTCTTGAACATGTATTATGTGACAGACTCAATGCTATTAGCAGAGGTGTAGCAATGAACTAAACAAAAAAGTCTCTGCATTTCTGGAGCTTACTTTGCAGGAACGAAGAATGTCCTAAATAGAAATAGATTTTGCCTGATTGCCTTTCCTAGATTTACTTCATGTCCTCTTCCAAACCCTTTTTTCTCTTCTCCTTTACAGCAAGGAACTAAGGTTTCAAAGGCAACATTCTGGAGAAATGACAACTAAATGTAATGCCTAAGAGCAATTTCTAACTGCAAAAGATTTGACAAGACTGTAATATAATTCTCTTTACAGAGGAAGAATAGGAATAAAACATACACAATGACAATTCCTGAGGCTACAAAACAAGTTGGTAGTAGAAACAAACTAGTAAATATTGTACAAAGGATAAGCTTATACTCTATTTCTTCATCAATGTTAATAATACAGCAAGCTCAGAAACTCACTCTGATATCTGAAATTGCACAAAAGTATTAAAATATTAATCAAATGAAATACAGTATGAACACCTGTCTTCTGACCTAATGTGCCTTTCTGTAATGAAGCAAAGCTTTACAAAACTATGATAATAAAATTCTATTTTTTGCTTGCTTAAAATTTAAATAATCTAATAATTTAAATTAATATCCCATTCTTTGTTTGCATTTAAGTGTATGAATATAATTTAATGTTAAGGAAATGCTTATTATAAAAGTTATTAATTAAATTTAAACTGCATAAATGTATAGCTCTTATAAATGAATTAGATAACTGACAGTTTCACATTTTATGGTACATTTTTATAACGATTTAAAAATTACTAATACAAGTGCAAACATACTAATGTAAAAGAAGAAAAACTAGGAAATTTAAATAAAATTAGGGTTTTAATTTCAACTAAATAGCTGATTTCAAATGTCAAGGCACAAAAAGTAGAGATAATTTGCCATTCAAGTTCAATAAAATTTATTATAAAGAATTTTGAATTAAAATATATCCAGCAAAAGAAATTATAAGGAATTCAATCTCTAAGTGATAGGTTTAGATAAGCTGAAGCTATAAGGTAGTAAAGAATAACAAAAATTCATCAAATATCTATCTTCAATATTAGCGAGTCTTTATAAAATGCCACACATGTCTCATTACTTTATTAAACTTGTGTTTGCTGAAAGCAAAAGTTAGCGCATTTTAATAAATCCTTCTATGATCTGTTAAATAACATTAGATAAACATCTAGCTACTTGTGTGATTCCCCAAAGTCCGTGCTGTCTAGCTAGTCTATTCCTGTAGAATTATGTTTTCAGAACTAGTAATGTTTTATTTTTCATATGATCATTATTAACTACAGCATTTCTCAAACTAAATTAAGATTTACTTAATTTTCATTCATGCCCATTTTAACCATATTGCTATTAGATATTGCTATGTACTTATAATTATTAATAATATTAACCATTTTATGAATATTAACCAAAATTTAACAAAACCCACATTTAATAAACCATATGCCCAACATCTTATTTATACAGATATAATGTTCTATAACACCACTGACTAATATACATTGTCCACAAATAATTTTTAACTCATCTGGTAATTAGATATTGCATGGTAACTTTTCAACATTAACTAAGGCTATAGTCTATCATAAAGCTACAAAAACATTTTGTTTTAGAAGAAATATAGCTGCATCAGCATACTCATTAATCAACATTTTAAATATATTTTTCCTAGTTTCCTAAAATACTTTCATTCATGCAAAAAAAAAGCACTACTCCATGCTTAACAGTCAACATGTTAAACTAATAACATTTTCAAGATTCTATAAAAATTCAAAACATAGCAAAACAAAATGTAAAATTTTCTTTAATTCTTGGGTGGTCTGCTGTAGAAAATTTAGCTGCATATAAAACTATAAATTACTGTTAAATAAGCTATTTGGATACAAGATAAGTTAATTTTTGAAAATTTGTTTTAGTTTATAGAAAGTCTACACATGAAAGACAATTTCAACGAAATGTCCAAGCAAAAGAAGTTGGAATCCTATTGAAAACGGAAAAAGGCTTTTACTCTATAAATATTGTTTGAACATAACATAAGCAGAAAAATTGTGGTTTGCAAACCCATATATTTTTAACTGGATATTCTTCATATACTTTTAAATTTTTACAATGCACCTATGTAATATCAGCGTGCATCCATGCTGTGAAAGTATGTAAAATTAGTGCCATCTACTGGGAGAAGTGAGTAACACTCAACTAACTACAAATTACTTTGTGAACTATGAGTCGAAAATGTATATGTCTGTTTTTAAAATCTGTTTTTCTTTTAAAACAAATGCTTCCCAAGGCATTTTTAATAATCAAAGAATTTCACTGAGATGAACACACAGGAATGGTGAAACTAGAGAACAGAGGGGTTTCATCAGAATACATGAGAATTCTGTTGGTGACACTAATACACAAATCAGACATACCATATTCTGAGCAGTTTTTATACTGGATTCATATGTATATATTAGGATAGCAATTCTGAACCCTACCTTAAGAGTCCTCCCTGAAGAACTTCAGAGGATCTAACCAAAAATACTTTAAATTATTTGAAAAATCATGCTTAGGTGCATGCACACACATATTTTTCTGAAAAGACAGTCATGGTTTTTATCAAAGAACTACAGAAGTGACCTATATTTTCATAACCCAAAAGGTTCCAAAAACACTAATACAGATAATTAATCTCTTCAAGAAGTGAACAGAACACTGCCAAGTTTACTCTTTAACGTATTATTAATAGCAACATTAGTTGTTACTAATGAACTATTGCCAGCTCAAACTTGAGGAAGTATCTTTTGCTTATGGATGTTGCTTTGAAACATATATGTACTATTTTCTTTTGAAAATGGAGAATTTAAAGGACAAAAGAATATTATTTTGATCTAAAAGTTTATTTAAAAATCCAGAGTTCTTACGATAAATACAAGATGTGCTTACTGAACCACTGAGTCAGGCATGGTGACACACATCTGTAGTCCCATTACTCGGGAGTCTGAAGTAAAAGAATCACAAGTTCAAGGCCAGCCTGGGTAACTTACTAAGTTCAAGGCCAGTTTGAACTGTCTAAAGACATCTTGTCTCAAAAACAAAAAAGCACTTATTCATTTTCTCAGTTAATATAGAATCAAAACTGAGAAGAAAAATAAGAGCACTTCTTGATAATATATTCTGTATCTGTGTTAACCATTTTTATTATGTTTAACTATAATATGATTTATACCTAAAACATCCACTATAATGTATTAACACAATAAAGTGAGAAAAGAGAAACTGTTTTTAAAATAAATTCAAAGTCAACTACACTAGGAATCTTACTTTTAATCTTCCCATATAAAGGAATCTCAAGTAAGTTTTTATTCTCTGTTACAGTTATGACTTCACCTACATATAAACTTTCTAAATGTTCATTTATTCATTTAACAAATATTTATTAATTGCCAGGCACTGTGCTAAGCTCCAGCGCCATAAGCTCTAACTCATAAGGGTTCTACTTATTACAGATGACTTTGAAACTTCATTTGCAAAATTCCTCTTTTAAGATTTCTAATTTATTCATTAGAATATTATGATATAATATTATTAAAAATCACATAACATCCATTTGGTCTTCAATTCATGGAGATTGTTAAATATACCCCTGAAGTTAAGTCAGAATCTTATATTACGTACATGAGGTTAGAAAAAAAGTACACTTTATCACTACAATTAGTACTATTTAGACAAATACTGTCTCTTAGCTAAAAACTATTGTGATATCTAGTGTAACCTGGAATTACACTGAATTTTTATCTAACACTAAAACCATGAGTAAAATTGTGCCACCTAATCCCTCCTTAGATAATGCTTTAGTCTTAATTTAGCAACCAGAAGTTCTGATGCTCAAATGGAAAATATTTCTATACTCCCATCACCACCTAGCAGGTTTTTCTGTAAATTTACATCATTAATTAGTACCATTAGGGTGTAATTAACCTAAGGTCAAACATTAAAATAAATGGCAGTTAATAGAATCAAGTAATTTTCAAACTGAATAGATTATCTAATTTTAATTTTTCACTTTAAAGATGACAAGATTGAGATCTGGAGAGGTTTACTGATTTACTCAAGGTCACACAAGTTAATGACAGAGCAATGGTTATTGTTTTCTGACTCCTATTCCAATGCTCTTTTTAATACTCAAAAGAAACTGTTATAGGAAATTAAGAGGAAATTCTGAAAGGAAAAAATTACCTTTAATGACAAACATGAGTGAACCATAACTCAGATGCACTTAATAAGCTCTAAATTAAAATTATGTTTTATTAAAAAACAAGTAAAGGAAGTCAAAGCTGAAAAATGATAAATTACTCTTTTGGGATATGACCTTCATACAGGTCAATCCAGTTATAATCAACTTTAAGAGCCTGTTTCAAATATTTTTAGTCCTGGAATTACTTCATATTGAATAATACTCAAAATTAGTAGGGTACTAGCCTGGGAACAGAGATCTTTTTTATTTATAGACATTTCTGTTGTAATTGGTTTTGAACAGGCAACAGTAAATTAAAGCATGACTTCAAACTTTAACCTTAATTTCCTGTATCTCCAATTTTGGTTTCTTCTCTCCCTACCTGTACAAAATAATAAAGACTAGAATTCTCATTTCAAGGTCACTTTTATATTTCAAAGTTTAAGTAGTTTCTCTCATTATTGTTGAACATAATTTCTTCAACATCTCTATACATATAAGAATAAAATTCTGTCAGAGAAATAATAAAATTTTGCTAATAATAAAATTATAAAATATGTAAGCACTAGAAGAATGACTTTTATAACACTTTAAAAATTAAGTGTTACCTGAATGGTTAAGGAATTATGGAATACTCTTACAGCAATTCATTTGCCATATTAAAATAGCTCTATCAGCCCTGCGTAAGAAAGATACAGAGTTTCTCTGGGTTTTTGTCAGTACTGAAGAGTAAGAATAAAATGAAAAATGCGTTGTCAGCAGGATATATAAGTAAAATAAAGCAATCAAAACAATAGACTAAAGTGGTTATTTCTCAAACAGAAAGTGTTTTGTGGTTCTTATTAAAATAAAAGTAGTTAAATGAAAAATGGGGCATATTTAAATGTTTCTGAAAGTCTATTTTATTGGAAAAATACAAATCTATTTGCATATGCACACATAGATTTCTACGGTAAACTTAGTGAAGACAAGTGGTGCCGACTTTTGCCAGCCAGTATTCTAAACATTTTCTACATTCCAGTAAAATACATTCTCACAGAAACCCTTTCAGGTAGGTACTGTTGTTATACTCTCTTTATAAACCAAATGAAGCCAGGTGTGGTGGCACACACCTTTAATCCCAGCACTCGGGAGACTGAGGTAGGAGGAGCGTGGTGAGTTCAAGGTCGGCTTGGGCTACAACACAAGCAAAAGGCCGACCTGAGCTATGTAGTGCGACCCTGCCTCGAAAAAAATAGGGTTGGGAGTTTTGCTCAATGGCTTAAGCGCCTGTCTGGCAGGCTCGAGGTTGTGAGTTTGATCCCCGTTGCCACCAAAAAATAAATAAATAAATAAAATAAACCAAGCAAAAACTATCAGCTTTGTTAAATGTATTTTGGGATCATTTTGTTATCAAAATGTGAAGACTGTGTGTGTGTGTATTTTACTAGGGTCTGAACCCAGGGCCTTTGCAGAACTACATTACCAATCCTTTCTTATTTTGAAACAGTCTAACTAAGTTGCCCAAGATAGGCTCAAACTTGTGATCTTCTTGCCTCACCCTCCCTATGAACTGAGATTATAATTGTGTGCCACCATGCCTGGCTAAGATATTTATTTATTTTAATTGAACTGTTTCATATGAAAAACTTTAGTTTCATGAATGCCATGTCTCAAGAATACACTCTTAATAAGTTGTTTCTGTAAACACTTAGCTTCCCCTACGTATAGCAAACCCATGTCACAAGAACTATGCTAGAAGCATTCTATCATTGCCAGCTTCCCTATAAACTAAATACCTTTCCTAGCCCAACTGCTATACATAATACACAGCAATGAAAATGTCCCACATGGCACAAGGACTACAGTGGTTGCCATTCTTCAAGCTCATATACAATGTAACAGATAAGCCTCCTCAGTTCTCCATCTGGTCTCTCTCCAGATGTAATTCATTCCTTCCCCTTTTTCTTCAAATCCATTGTAATGCCCACTGCAAAGACTCTCAGATCTTCATGACACCATCCAGCCTCAAATTCCCCCAATATACTATACAGTTTCTGTGTGAGGCATATGAAGGCCAGAATGAGAACACGGTTGGAGTCTTCCTGAATTAAGCTGTATCAGTCCCTCATGCTACCAAAATTAGTCATAAAATCTCCTTTTTTAAAAAGAAAAGTATATTTGCTATTCAAATACAGCCTTATCTCACCCCCTTCTAATTATCATCTCAGCTTCTGTCATACAAACTTATAGAAAACTAGCACTGACCTTCCTGCCTACTCAAGCAATAGTACTTATTAAATGCAAATGAAATTATATTCTTCCATTTCTTCCCCGAGATTTAAATTCTTTAGAACATTAAGGCACTTTTAATTTGGTTATCTTTCCTTCCTTGCCTCTTCCACTTGCCCTCACTCTTCAAGCTACCTACAGTAAATAACCTGCATGTTTTGAAAACACATTGCTCTTACAGGCCCTCATTTTTCACCCCTGCTAGTCTATATGTTAAAATGCCCTTCTCCCTACTGGGCCATGGGGCTAACTACTGCTTATGGTTTTTCAGCTCAAGCACCATCTCCTCTGTGGAAGCCTCCTTAAACTTTAGAGACCTTGCCTCTCTTCCAAAATTTCTTCTTCTAAAGAAAAGATAGGCCCATCTTCCTATGAATTCCCATTATACCCTATGCATAAAAACCTCTGGTCTACTCGTATCATTACATGGTTCAAAGATTCTCACACAGTTTCATCTCTACCTTGAACATATTGAAGAAAAAGCAGCTTTACCTTCTCAAGTATTCTCACTGCTTAACATAATGCCTGGTATCAGAGTTCAAAATCAATAAACGTTTAATGAGTTAGAATTAAACTCTCTATCTAATATTGTAATAGAGATATGTACATTAATGAAAATGTAAATAATACTGATAATCATATTCACAAAAATAAAATATTTGACCACTACAATTCTCATAATAACTTTTAAACATTAAACTTATGATATACGTACATGTGAAATATTCAAATTTCACAGTTTCCTTCTTTAAATGCTTAAATATCACATTTTTAAAAAGGATAATGACTCTAATTTATGAACCACTTAACACATGTTAGGTTAGTTCTGTTTATGTGTCACTGTCAGGTAGAGCATCTTTTCTTTTTAACTATAACTACAAGTAAGTTAATTATGCTAAAGTTGTTCATTTTACTTTTTCATAAAGGAATGACCACATGTGGAATGAAAACATTTTCATTATCCTTTAGCAAGATGAATGTCCTATTTTGTGCGATTTGGGGCAATTTCTTACTGCAACTGCCAGGCTCTTATGAACATTATGATTTGCAGATGTGTAGTGTGCATTAAAGAACAAGAAGATATCTTGAAATATTAGTAACAATTATATACTGGGCAAGGAAACTGGACAGTGTCTCCAAGGGTTGTATGGATTGTGGAAATGAATGTTACTCAAAGTAGAGTGCTGACTTACAACCAATTTCCGTCTTCAAATCAGGGCCCAAATAAAAGAAAACAAATTTAGCAAGGTATGGTGGTGTATCATTTCCTGCAGCAAAAACACCCACTCAGACCAGTGCCCTCACTATGTACAACAGAACAAGCAGCAACCTGAGGGAAGCCCACAGGCTCGCAGGGCTACTGGCTGGCTCTTTGTCACCAAATGCAGCAGGTTGAAGGCAGACATCACTGTGATATCTTCACCAACAAAACGAGAGGCAAAGAACAGGAGCAAGAGCTGAGTAGGAGAAAAAAAAAAAAGACAAATTAAAATATCTCAAATGTTAAACCCATCATTGAACTGTGACTATAATTACAGTTCTATCTGGAATTGAACACACACACACACATTTCTACTTTTCAGATGATGAACTTACTTTCAACCCAGGCTTATTTATATTTTATGAATAAAATACACACTATATAATAATAGCATAACCTGTGAGCACATTTTTCAAGATGCTCAAGTTTAAAATAGGTCAAAGGAATTAGCTTTTACTGAGTTTGTACCATGTGACAGGAACTGTCTGGGACTTAATGTGTACATTGTATTATTTAATTCTTACAATAAATTTAGGAGATAGGTTTTAGCTCCCCGTACTTATGGCAGAAAACCTAGGCTCAAAGGTCTAGGGGCAATGAGCAAATAACCAGTGGAAAAAGGATTAGAAAACCCTGTTATATCTAACTGCAAAACCTATTCTTTCCTTATACCATGCTGCCTTTTCCAGCAATTATTTGCAAATCTCCCTCCCTAAAGAAGACTATAAAACACTGTAAGATTAAGAGACTTCTTTTGTTAGAATTTCTTTTTTTTAATAGAGTAAAACATTACCTAAGGGCAACTAGGAGAATTCTCTTTAGAAACAGTACTAAGTTTAAATAAAACATGCAACACATGGATTTTCATTTAATTTTATGATTCATAATTTCTAAATAAATTTCACTGAACAATACTTCAGAACTAGCATTAAAAAGTATAGATATTTTTTAAAGTCTTTGGACATGAATCATGCAGAAGAATCTCAAAATCGTACGAATACTAAATTTTAGAGAAAAGTTTAGTTTTTAGGATTTTCATAAAAGTTCTGTACAAGTACTGCAACTGGTAAAGATAAACTTCAAGTGAAACTGGAAAATACTAGATTAATATCAATTTCTATGCTTTATTTAAAATTATCATTTTAAGTAGTTTTAACCACCAAATGTCTTAAAATGGATATAAAATTAATGTTTGTTCATTTCCTGAACGCCGTATCTATTCCACCTCCCACACCCCAAAATAAAAGTCTGTTCCTGGACTCTTCTGACCTCCTTGAAGAACAAACACATAATAAGCAGTAATATATTTTACCAAATCACTCTGGAGTATATCTGACAGAAATCTGCTTGTATTAACAGGCCTGAACTCTGACTTCTCTAAACTAAACTCACTACAAAACTAAAACATTTTTGGGTTACTAACTGGAGACAAAGGGGAGGAAGAGGGAAGGTAAGTATCACAATGCACAGCCTGAAAGAACCATTAAACATAAATAAACATGTCATTTTCATGAGTGACTGCAGAGCAGGGGAAAGAGAGCATGCTTTTGGAGCAGACTACTGACTAATAAAAGATCAAAGATCTATACCTCACAGCACTATAAATAAAAAGGTATTTTTTCTTGGGACCCTTCTCTGTGAGAAATAAAGTGTGTAATTGCTTAGGAGAGCTGCAGCCTCATTGTGCTCCTGCAGCTGACTATAAAACGTCTTCCTATTCTGTTTCATCAACGGTTGTACCAGGCAGCCTGGGCGCCTACCGATCACTCTGGCCATCTGGCTTGTGTCAAAGCCAGCGCACAGGAAGAAAGGCAGTGATGTCACCCTTCAGGTCAGGCAAAGAACAAAGATGCATTTTACAATTAAAAGCTGAGGCCGCAAACACTGGGGCCCCTCTGGCATGATATGCCTGGGTACTGGAATGTTTTGATTGCATTGCCTTTTTTTCTACCCAAACAGTCAGAGCTCCATCTAGTGGCTAATTAGTTTTGCCCAGTTTTTAAAATTTTACTTATTCATTCATTCGACAGCTGACATTGCACTACATTAGTACCAACAAAGTAGAGCAAATACAGTGATTACTTTTAGAGTAATTTATTCTTTTTATACTGAAAATGCAAAAAAAAAAAAAAACCTGTCACAATGCTCTTCATTCTCAATTCTACAAAGAATGCATTTCATAAATTAGGATCTGATACAACTCTCATTATTTTAAGACTCACAAGGATGGTAGAAAAAGCAGCATAAGTTCACAAAATGCATGTAAAGTAGCACTACTTACACACTACCCTAAAAATACATAGCTGAGATGTAAAGTGAGAAACTGCTGTAAACAATGTATACTTGTATCCAGATGCCCTGCTAAATCAAACCCTTAATCTTATATGTGGCTCTAACATGTGACATTAGGATTAATTCTTCAAAATATTTTTATGCTGAAATGCTTTAACAACACATATGTATGTGAATGTGTGTGTGTGTGTGTGTGTGTGTGTGTGTGATGCTGGGAATTGAACCCAGGGCCTTCCTACCGAACTACATCCCCAGCCCACTTGCATTCTTTTATTTTGAGATAGGGTCTCGCTAAGTTTCTAAATTCCCTGGCTGAGCAGCCCATCCTGACTCAGTCTCCCAGAGGCAAGTAACACCACAATGGGATAAAAAATTTTTTGGCTAATAGCAATGCCCAGAAATATTAGTCACTATTATTATTTAAATGTTTCAAATATTTGCTATAGCTTAAGTGGTATGAATCAGAAAATTCTTACAGTCCATTTATACTCAGTCCTATTTAGAGCTAGCAAGTCATTCTCCAAAGGACCCTATTTAGACCAGAAAACATACGACTGTAATTGTTATTGCATGATGAAATAGCCTACAAAAAAGCAGTTCAATAAAGACATCCTAAAGACACTAATTAAGCACTCAGAATGTGCTAGGCACTATTTTAAACACTTCACTGTTATTAGCTCTTTTAATCCTCATAATCTTAAAAGATATACACTACCATTTTCCCATTTTAGATATGGACACTGAGGCTTAGGGAGGTAAAATAACTTGCCTAGAGCAGTGGTGGTGAACCTATGGCATGTATGCTGCAGTGGGCTATTTGTTATCCCTGAAAGCTCTAAAAGGTTTGCCATCACTGGCCTAGAGTCTTTTTTTTAAGACTGCTTAAAAATTTTTTTTCCATTAACACTGAGAGAAAAAAGTAGGGAGTTATGTAAATGAGAAGTCTGAAACATTCTTTAGATTTCTACACTTGATCTTTCTATTCCACCAGACACAACTTTAACTTCTCTTTCATTTTCAAAACTTTTCTCTAAATTTCTTGAATGTGCCCTTAGGATATTTCCTAGGAATCCCCAGAACTGACTGCACTTTAACCTACCAAAACAAATATATTTGAGAACCAAATAAAACATCGGACACTCCTGTTTTCCAAAAAACAGGACGGCTTTCTTCTTATTATACTCCTTGAACTGCCTGTGTAAAAGCTCTCATCAGAAACAATCCTGGTCCAAAAAGAGACAAAAAAAAAGCACATGACAATCTGCAGGGAAAAATTATCACTAAACGTCTTATAGAAATCAGCACTGAGCAAGAATCACCAGAACATCCATAATTCTCCAAGTTTATCCTCAGCTTCCTTACTTTTACTGTTACTTTTACCTCAAATAATTAAGAATGATCAGCATTTACAGATAATACACAGGTTTTTTGTTTGTTTGTTTTATTTTTTGCTTTTTGTTTTTTTGAAAACCAGATGAGAAGTCTCATGGATCTTTCTAACCTCCCAGAACATCTGGTACATAAAGTTGAAAACAGTAGGTGTTAAAAATTCCGGTTGACCTTTTGAAGGTAACAATATGCAATATTACAACCATTGTCAAATTTCTATCATCTTGTTTTGTAAACCTATACTGTTATTGTAATGGATTTGTTGTTGTTTGTCTCTTTTGTTTTTTGTCTTTCTTTTCTATGTCTTTTTTCTCTTAAAAAAAATTCCGGTTGAATAGTACCTAATGAGGAACATCATACTATGTGTTGAGAATAGAATTAGATTACACAATTGTTTACAATTTCCTGCCTAAAATGTTTCATGATTTCCCATTGCATAGTACAGTTCCCAAACCACATTCTGAAAATCAGAAGACAGTCCTTCTAACAAGTTTGGTACTCAAATAGTCATAAAAATTCTACTCATAGAAAGAGTCTGAGAGGTCTTCAGTAAATATATATGCTTAACTTTGTCTCAAGTGCTATACCTGAAGTATTTTTGACCATACAAAACTTTTTCTAACCTATCATACCCCACCAAACACATTCTGGTAAATCCCTTGGATAAAGTTCAAATTCCTAAGCAAAACATCTAAAGTTCTAAATATAGCTGCTGCCTAACTCTTCAGGCTTTTCTCTTACCATACCTCTGTATCTCATACCACCCCACACAAGATTTTCCCCACATGCTCATGATTTCCCCAAAAAGGACCACTATTTCCTACCTCCACTTCTACATCTTTATTCTGTATCATCACTCTCTGTTCTCACTGCCAACTTCTATCACTCCTAAACTCTCCAATTCTAGTCTCCACTGGAGTACCCACCATACTATTACCTACCCTGTGACAATTTCCAGGGCACTGATCTGCTTTCATCTCTTCCTCTTCAAGATTATGAATCTCTTAAAAACAGGGACAATGTCTTTTTCATCTTTGTATCCCAGTACCAGCACACAACAGCTATTTATTTACTGAACATAAATTATTGCACGGTATCAACTGTTCAGGATCATCGTTTCCAAAGGTATCTCTGTCAGCTCATTCTGTTTGTTCCAGAATTACCAGCAGTTCTAATAAAGAGGTGGTAAGTTGAAAATGCAACCTGACTTGAAGTTCAAAGATAATTTATATGCCTTATTCTGGTTAAAAAAAATTTTTTTTCCCACTTCTCCAGAAAAGTCTTACTTTTTCTCCCAGAATTCCAACACCCCAAAATTTGACTAGAATTATTTGCTGGTGTTTTGGTTTGGTTTTTTCCTTTTAATTTTTTCCCCGCAGTTGAACAATAAATTACTAAAAGGAGGTGGTATAAATAGTGAATCTAGGGATCTCCCAAAGTTGATAATTCACTTCAGAATAAATAAGCTGACTGTAGCAGTGGATTTAAAGTGACAAACCTAAAGGTCAAGTCCCTTTCCAATAAATGCCAAAGGAATGTCTACATCAGCGGTTTTCCACAGCTAGTAAAATATCCCCTAAAACTGAAGAAAGTAACAAAGAATGAACAAATATGAATTTTGTCAAGTAAGAACAATTTTTAAAAACCTACAAAACCCTGATTTTATCATTTTATCATAGATATCAGAAAAGAAAAATTACATTAACACTAAAAACTAGGAACAATCTCAAGACAAAGAAGATTCTTTTAAGTAGAATATATTAAGTTTGGGAGGGAATGTTATTATTACTATTTTTCACATTTTGTAGAGCAGAAACTTCATCCTATGCCAGCATTTTGGAACCACTAGTCTAAATGTCTATATAAATTTCTATAAAAATGTTGTTTTTAATGAGCACAGTATCTGACACCCAGTTCATGTTCAACTTAGGTTCACTGAGAGATCTGACCAATCATTTAACTATTAGCTGAAATCAATATAGCCAATTGATTAGAATTTGTTTGGTTAAACAGAGATCCCTCTGCAATTGTATTTGCTTTAATAAAAACATCAGAACCCCTAACTATTGAAAATTCTCAATCTTCTAAACACTTACAGTTAAGTGACTTTAAGACAAAGAATTTTTAAAATTACTCAATTCACCTACATATATTCATACTATGTGCAGAACAATGCATCATGTGCTCACGAATATACAAAAATATAAGATATAGTTTATGCTGTCAGAAAACATCCTGAATAGCAACATGAGATATGCAAATGTCTCAACAGAATTAGAAATAAAGTGCTATAAAATTTCAAAAAAAAAGGAGAATTGTTTACAGGTTCAGAAGTGGCTGAGATACCTGGGGAGGGGAGGTGTTACCAAAGAAAAGCTGTACAAAGGAGGACTCTTTTTATGTTTATCCTTTCATTTTTATATCTCTAATACTGCCCATTTTCAAACTTTTAATCTCCGAATTCTCTACATTTCAAACACCTTTTGCTTATGTAGATACACCTATTAATATTGTTATAGTTCAAATCTACAAGGCCCCCAAAGTCTCATGTGTTCATAGGTTGGACTTCTGAAAGGTGATTTGCTTATGGGATTAATCCATTGAGAGTTCAGAGATGGAAGTGCTCTTAGAAGGTGGGATCTTGTCAGAAGAGTCAGGTCACTAGGGGAATATCCTGGAAGGGTATATCTCCCTCCCTGACTCTTCCCTTCTCGCCCTGCTTCCTGGCTGTCATGACATGAGCACATTTCCAAGGCAGACAGCTGATCATGGACTGAAAATTTGAGCCAAAATAAACTTCTTTAATTTACAGATATTGGATAAAGTGAATAAGACAAATATTTACTATAATAGAAATTACAATTGAGAAAAGTATAATATTTGTTATTTAATTAAAAACAATAATAACCCAGGTGTGGTAACACACCCCTGTAATCCCAACACTTGGGAAGCTGAGGTAGGAGGATGGCCATGAGTTCAAGGACAGCCTGGCCTGCATTGTGAGTTCAAGGCCAGCCTAAACTACACAGTAAGACCCTGTCTCAAAAAAAAAAAAAATAACAATAATAACAATAACTAATTTAAAAATAACTTGCAAAACTGAATTTATAAAAAATAGTACAATTTTGTTTTTTGAACTAACAAGTTGAATACATTTACAAAAATGACATTTTATTGAACAATAACTATATCCAAAGCAAAATATCTGGAAATATATGGAAGAGCTCAACATTTTTTTTTTAAAATTTTATTTGAGCGAAGAAAAACAAAACAAACAAAAACTACAACAACAACAACAAAAAAACGACATATATAGTAAAAACAACAAGCAAAAGAGACAAGCAAACAACTAGAGTAAATACACAACATTGCAGGTTTACAAAACCGGAAGATAGAAGCTTGACAAAGGTTGCAATTTGCGCATCGTTATCTTTAAAATGGTTTCTTACATTAACAGATATAGACATGCAAAATTGATCCAATCATATGAGTATTAATTGTTCCCTCTCAATAACGAATACATTGAGAGCTCAACATTTTAATATCTAGCTTAAAACAATTATTTATTACCATTTCTGCTTTTGTAATCAATCTGTTATGATGTTGTTTTGATTGAAGTACATTGGTGAAGAAAGTCTAGCCACATTGATAAGTAGTTGGAACAGGAAGGAGTATTTTAACAACCTTTCCAGATAATTGTAGATATTTTTCCTTTTTATCACAATAAAAATCAACAAATGATAATCTGAAACTGTATCAATGAATTTCTCAAACAGTTTCATTGAACCCACTGGTCTACTTTGTATTTTGATTTGACCTTCTAATCTTGCATGATTTTCACAGTTCATTTGGAAAATACTGATTCATCAGGTTATACAGATCTTTCATTATTGATGTCCTTCACTATATGACATCAAAAAAATCATGTTTATTACTATTACTACTGATTTCATTAGAAAGTTTCTAAAGTATGAGTTTTCAAACTCACAGTAGATGTTTTCCAAAATTTAAATTTTTAACTTGAAAATTCAAGTGTCATCACTGACAACAAGTACCATCGTTGTTTTTCATAAAGTGAAAAAAATCACTTTGTTCATTTTTGAGAATATGCTTGCCAAATAACCAAGTGTACATAATTATAGTTTGTCTAGCTATCCTTCTTTCAAGTAAAATGGTGTCCCAAACAGCTGCACAAGTGGTCTTCCTGGAGACAATTGTGCTTTGGTACACAGAATCACTTTACACTGCCCATTTCTTTACACAGAATATTAAAAATATGTGTACTCATTCAGCAATATTTAATAAAATACAATTTTTACTACTCCATCAAGGACATTCTTGAGTGAAACTGTCTTTACTCCACATATATTGGCTGAAAATAGAAAAACATTAAAGCTTGTTGCCTTGATTCATACCAAGACACTGTTTTACTCACTTTTGCTTTGCATGCAATGTTAGTGTAAATGTCAAGAGAGAGAAAAAAAAAACAAGACAATTGGTGTTAGTATCAAAATAGTTTTGAGGAGGCAGGACAAGATGGGGGAAAGGTAAACAGCAGGGTAAGCAGACTCCCTGAAAGATACCGTCCAGATGCTGGAATATAGCAACATGGGGAAGACAAGAAGGAGAGAAGTGGGTCCTCTGGACCCAGGAAGAATCTAAAGAGAGAATTGAAGCCCACAGAAAGAGTGGAAAGAGGCACTCAGACAAGGAGGGCAGTGGCTGGCAGCGCCTCTGCCCAGAGCCGGACCCACTCTGTGAAAGGAGTTGCTGGAACTGGGGACGCACGGTTGGAGAGCTGTGGCCATGGTGGCGGCGACCCTGGAGGCCTCTGCCCAGAGAGGCAGCATTAGAGGAGAGTGGTGGTGGATGGGGGACCAGACCTGGAGGACTGGACTGGCTAATGGTGAGTGCACAGACCCTGAACCCCCACAAGGGACAGCGAGGAACTGACAGTCATTTTGGGGCCAGAACCGCTCCTGGTTGGGCACAGTCCTGTGGAGGTCGCTCCAGC
Source organism: Dasyprocta punctata (assembly GCA_004363535.1). Lineage (NCBI taxonomy): Eukaryota > Metazoa > Chordata > Mammalia > Rodentia > Dasyproctidae > Dasyprocta > Dasyprocta punctata. The sequence goes on along the minus strand of RJWM01000024.1, from coordinate 366,622 downwards.
CAAGCCCCAGAGGGTCCCGGCAGGTGACTAGCTTGGTCTGAAGATCACAGCTCCACACATGCCCTAGGGGTGATAGCAGAAGGCTCGCGGATAACTGGCCCAGGTTCCCAGGCTGCAGCCCCGCACCCATGCACTGTTCCAGACATCAGGGAGCTGAGGTGGGCTGGGGAAAGGCAGCAGACAGCGCTGTAACAGCGTACCCAGTAGTAAATATCAGATATCCACAATCAGCACTGGCTAGAAGAACCAGTCTAACCTTATTACAGACAATGCAAGTAATACCAAAATCCCCAGTACACGCTTGTCCAGAACAACCCAGGAATATGTCAAGACAAAGAAGCAAAAGGCAGTCTCTGCCCTCCAATACAAGCAGAACAAACCCAGGAGAAGCAAATGCAGAAAGGTCGGGAGTCCCACAGCTAAAGTCTTTGAGGTGATGACAACTGAAGTAAAGAAACAACTTCATGAGGCTCTAAAAGAAATTAGAACAGAAATACTAACTCAACTAAAAGAAGAAATGAAAAACATAACAAAAGAATTGCTAGGCATCTCTAAAGGAGACATAGATGAAAAAATAGAGCATAGGAAAATGAGGGAAACCTGCAATGAACAATACAAAAAAGATTTAGAAAACATGAAACAGATTCAAAGAGATTACCAGGAAATCAAAAACTCCAATGAAAGTTGGCAAAACCACCTGAAGGAAACTAAAGATAGACTTTCAAACCTTGAAGACAGGTTTGCAGCTTGTGATCATGAAATAACAAGAAACCTAGAAGTAACAATACAACAACTGCAAGACAACCCAAAGAAACATAACTTAAGAATAAAAGGTGTGAGTGAAAAAGCAGGAGTCAATACAAATCAAATTAAAAGCCTATTTACAGAAATAATTTCAGAAAACTTTCCAAGCATGGGAACAGAAAGTAACTTTCAAATAAGTGAAGCATATAGAACTCCAGCCAAACATAACCAAAATATATCTACACCCAGAGATACAATAATCAAGATCCCAGAAATTCAACACAAAAAGAGAATATTAAAAGCTACTAGAGAAAAAAACCAGATCACCTACAAAGGAAAACCCATCAGAATCACGACAGACTTTTCAACACAAACCATCAGGTCAAGAAGAGCTTGGAGTGAAGTACTTCAAGCCCTGAAAGAAAACAACTTCCAACCCAGAATGATGTACCCTGCAAAATTATCTTTCAAAATCAACAGAGAAACAAGATACTTCCACGACAAAGAGCAACTAACAGAATTTATGACAACCAAGCCAACCCTACAAAGAATACTGAAGGACATTTTAGAGAGAGATAAAATGTCAACAGCTCCAGAAACAGTGGCAGAGGGATATCACCAAGTGGGGCAGACAATTGAATAACCCGTCATCAGGATTTGAGTCCAGTATTGTTTTCAATGAGGTGTTTGATCTTATTCTATCTCGACCTGCCTAATTTCATTATATATGATAATAATATTTCAAAGATAACAAAATATATTAGGCTAGCCTTTATCAATATTTGATCACCTTGTTTTGAAACCCTGTATTGCTTGCATTGTTCTGTTTTGAGTGATTTTAACCTATTTTGGTTCGTTTGATTATATTACAACAGATGATCAATTCTACATGTCTGTATCTGTTAATCTGAACAACCCCTTTGAGAGTAGCAATATGCAATATTACAACTACTGTCAAATTCTAATCATCTCATTTTGTAAACCTATAACGTTACCGTATCGGATTTGTTGTTGTTTGTTTGTCTCTTTTGCTTTTTGTTTCTCTTTTCTGTGTCCATTTTCTCTCAAATAAAAAAAATAGTTTTGAGTTGGTAAATCCTGTGAAAGGCTTTCAGAGTCTCCAGGGACTCACAGTTCATACTTCAAGAACTGCCAGTCTGACACACTGTTTGTCATACAGTAAGCACAGTAAATGCTTAATAAATATTTATCAAATAAATGAACAAAGAATAGAGTAATACATTTATAAATTATCCCATAATACTTAGAAAATAACAAAAATAGTATCAGTAGTCTTTGAAGTGCCTTATCACTTCTAGATGCAATTAGTACATTTCCTATTCCACGTAGCCAGAGAACAAATGAAAATTTTGCACTATTTTATCAAAGGGTGGGAGACTAGTTATGACAGATTTCTGAAAATATTGCAAACCAATTTTTTCAGCATCACTTTTAGAAATTTATAAAAACATAGGTCCTGCTAAGGGACTAAAAAAAAGTCTGAAGTAGTTCTATCTTCATAAAAAGCTAATTATTTCATTAATAAATTCAATATATTTGAATACATATCATACACACTTTACTATTAATTCATGTAATGTCTACCAATGAAAACCTGTTAGTACAGCAATCAGGGAATTGGACATGTTTGAGGATAGCAGAATTCTATTGTTAAGTAAGTTTCAAACTAAGTAAAATCTTGGAGAACACCTAGTATATCAGAAATCACCATTTACAAGTACCAAAATATTTGTTATGAAGTGTCTTGTTAAAAACTGTCTCTGGATACCAATGTTTGAAAATAAAGATTTTTTAAAAAAACAATTTGATGGATTTATTAAAGAGAGTTTATTTGCTTATTTTCTGGCCATTTTCTTGTATGGAAGAATAGAGTTAGATCTAGCACGCAAAGCAGACTATGCCAACTATTCCACAACCTGCAATCATAATCTCCACAGGACTATGTAAGTATGCTGTCATTTATCACATGCATCTCATTGAGGAAAAAATAAAAGAAACGAATTTCTCATTTTGCAAATAGCAAAACATATGAGACTTATCAAAGTTCAGTTTGAATAACTAATTATGTCTGTATGTTGTAGCATCTCCATTTTCTTGCTAGGTTCACATGAAAAGTACAAAAAGAAGACATAAAGGAGTGTACTAATATTGATAATATACAGGTTACACTATATCACTTAAAAAGATACAGGAATGATATAACTAAAATAGAATTATGGACCAAAACTCAACTTTTGGTTCCATTAGAACTCTGTTGAGTTCAATCTTTTTTTTCAGTATTCCTGAAAATTTATATAAAATTCTATAAAGTAGCAGTCTAATACAAGAATTTATTTGTTCTCATATTAATACTTTACATTTTTTCTCTTGCCAATATATAACATATATTCTGTATTGTTTTAAAATGTATGTAGTTTTCATGGTTCATAGCTTCTATGTCACAAATATTTAAATATGTCACCTAGAATTTTTTCTTAATATTTAAAGTGTCAACAAGAAAGTAAATCCTACATAAATCATTTTTATCTTATTAGTACATGTTTGCAGTTCATGAAGTTTACATTCATCTTGGACAGCAGGTGCATTATATAACACATTTTGTTGCTTTTTGAGGCCCCATTCCCTTCCCATCCCTCCCTTCCCCCACCTCTAAAAATACCCACAATGAATGTAAACATTAAACATGAGCTAAGGACAATAACAACACTAAAAGTCAGGCATGGTAGTTCACACCTGTAATCTCAGTGCTTGGGAGGCTGAGACAGGAAGATTGTTGTGAGTTCCAGGCCAGTCTGGGTTACACAATGAGAACCTGCCTCAGAAAAAAAGGGGGGGGATAATAATAACACTAAGAATAAAAATGGTAAAAGGAGACTTTGAGCTCCATAAATCATCTTGGGTATTATAAAAAACACATTCAGATTTATTCAAGTTTTGGATTGCTTCATTTCATTGTTTCTAAATAGTGCCATCCTTGATCTTGCTTTTCCAGCTCCTGAGTTCAAATTCAAACTCACTATTGTTAGTGCAGGAAAGAGACTAAACCATGAGAAACATTTCATATTGTTATTTAAATATTTCCAAGTGCACATGAATTACTAAATATTATTAATAATCATTTTTGAGCACCAGTACTAGCTGAGTGTGTTTGCATGGTGATCAGTGCGCATTCATGCTACGGCCATACCACCCTAAACATGTCCAATCTTGTCTGATCAGTGTGTATTCATGTGTATAATCTAATTTTATCCTCATATCAAGGTTCATATGGAGGTACCTAGTTGGTGGTTCCATATGTACCTAGTCACTCTAGTCACTGCTGTTATTCACCAAGTATTTCTGGTCCTCCATTTTTCAACACATGGTAGAAATGCACCTCACAGCCCCGTTGTGATTGGTTGATTGGGTGTGACCATGTGACTACAGACAATAATGAAAATTATGAGCATAAATGATGTTATGTAATACTTTCAAGCCAGAGCACTGTTGGTGTTAAACCCTCCATAGCTTTCTTTTGCTTAATAATGTATAAGGGATAAAAAATGTTCTACAGTTAGATAAAGGCGGCACCATTAACCATCCTCCTGGAGGAAGTATGAAGATAAGGAGCAGAGCTCTCATCTGGTCCTTGGTGAACACGTAGTACAAAAAAAAAAAAAAAACTTCACCTTTAGAATTTGAAGTCATTGGGATTTGGGGATTATCTGAAATTAAGACTCAGAGACCAATTTGCATGAAGTTACATGCTCAGTAAATGATACACTCAGAATTTGAACTAAACTTTATCTCTTTTACTATATTAAAAATTCTCCAAGTTTAGGAACACTTCTGCTTGAGATTATAATCCCTGCTTATAATCCCCTATGCCATTTAGGCAAAATGAAGGACTCAATTTGAAAGTTACTTTTTTATGAATTGATGATTATGATTAAAGAAACATAATTTTAAAAAGAGAAGAAAAGAAAGAAAGAGAAAGAGAGAGAGAGAGGGAAATAGTCTGAAAGAATGAGAAGTGCAATACCAATGACAATGAGATCCCCTCCCTTTAGTCATCCATTCTATGACTAAACAGTCCAAAGAAATTCTTAGTTTGGTCAAAAGACATAACTGTCCTCTTACATCTAAACACTAAAGGCTACTTCACCTTCATCATACAGAGCTGCCAAACTGATCCCAAACCTTCAAAAACTAAAGATTTTTCTCAGCTGGTTACAATAAAATGAGTGGATGTGAAGATTTTATTCCCTATTGTGATTGCAAGTTCCCTGGGCATCAACCATACACACTATAGCTTTCTTAGTGATCTAAGAGGTCTGTTCCTGGTACCAGACCCTACAGATCTTAATCCAACCTGTTCTGATTTTTAACCAATAAAATAAATACAAGAAAAGACAGAACAATTCACTCACCATGACATTAGGAAAATATATTTCCCTTTTAGAGGCCCAGGGATCATAACCTTCAACCTACAGAAAAACTATTGTAACAGCTCATTTTTTAACCATAAATAAGAACATAGTCCTGATAATACAAGCTTTTAGAGACAACATATGGGCCAAGGTTCTGAACACACTGCAAATATTAGCAACTTCACATTGTAAAAATAAAAAGTATGTAACAACACAATGTAAGGAAGGCCAGAAAGAAAAGTGGAGGAACAGGTATTCATATCAGCATCCTTATCTTTTAAGAGTCAGAAAATACTGACTAGATTGGAAAAGGTAGAATCCATTCTCCTTTCTTCAAAGAAGGCAGACTCAACAGGTCATGAAGCATAGATGGTCACCAAACAAGACAGAAAGGTAAACTTCTATTTATACATTGGTCTACTTGTAACCTCTTTTCACAGCAGCTTAGCCTATAGTTTATCACAAGTTGATGAGAAAACACAGTATTTAATACTCCAGAAGTGAACAATACGGCCATAAAATATCAACACAAATAGTAAACAATAGTAAACAGAATGATGAGATAACAGACAAATCTTTATCATTCATAACTGTATATTATCTGAAATTGAATTAATAAATAGTGCAATAACTACACAAAGTAAAATTACACAATTAATTACCAGGAAATAATGATTCAAAACTTTACTTCAGAGGAGTAAGACAGATAAGGAGGAGTGAAGTTGGAGATTTCTGCTTTTACCTTTGGTTTCCCTGCATCAAGAACCACATGCAAGTATTTGATAAAAATAAAGCTTATACACGCACACGCACCCACACACACACACACACACACACACACACACACACACAAAATGTAGTGCCTCACAAATTGGACCATTTAAAGAAAAAACCAGTCGGTGTTGGATGGGTATATTCTATAACTGGGATTAAAAACTAGAGCATCTTTATCTATCACTAAGAGACTATTTCTAATCAGTTAAATATCAGTCCCAAAATACATGTTCTTAAGATTTCAAATACAGTAATGCTTTGGTTCATGAACACGTCTGCTTGCAAACTAAAGTGTTCAGCAAAGTTTTGCTCCTGTTCACAAACTCCACATTGGGTGACAATCACAGCCACAGTCATTTTCCCCACACAAACATGACCACAACCATCTTCTCCAAAATCATAGAACAAATTAAGTTTGTAAACCAAGGTACAACTGTATTTAGAGTCAGAATTTTGCCACCATTCCAGAAATAGCAAGTTTTAGTACCAGAAACTGCAAGTGAATACTTGCTCTTGTATCAGAATGTTAGCACCCCTCCAAGTTTACTTTTTGTTGTAAAAAATAAGAAAATCTCATCTGATAAGTCAAGATAACATAGAAGTTTTATGAAAATAAACTCCACGGATAATAAATCTTAGTGCCCTCTATCAACTATCCTTTGTTACCATGTTAGGTTTGAGAAGGAGAAGTCTTAACAGAGTTATAAAGTGAAAGAAAATATTTTTCAAGTTTCCTTTATGAATTTTAAGTGACTGAATCACATTTTAAAAAGAACTGAGGTACTTCACATGTACTGCAAACTACTTTTCATATCCCTTAATCTCTTTCTTTCTTCACTGGTTTATTAGTCTTTCTGTATTTCTGACTCTGTTAAAAAGTACTCCCATCTACCATACTCACTGACACCACAAACCTGGGAGTTATCTTGATTCTTTTCGTTAACCATATACCTAAGCAACACTAAGCACTGTCAATTTCATTTCTAAGATATTTCTTAAAAATAACATTTTCATCTCTTATCTATAATGGGTAGTGGCCCCTTACAGGTTTCTCTGTCACTAATCTGATTCCCTTTACATTGCCTCCTCTCTGCTGTGAAAGCTACATATATTGATTCTGACTATACCATAACCCTACTTAACATAGCCTGTGGCTTATTAGCACATACAGGGGAAAATTCAACCATTCTATCCAGGCATTCTACAACTACCAGGTTCATTTCTTTTCCTTCTTATATAATTTCAGTGCACAATACAGCCTAGTACACTACACACTACACAAAATTTCTTGTTTTTTCCCTTTTTTCTAGTATCTCACATAATGTCTAGCCTTAATAGGTCTTCTATAAGTATTTCTTAAATAAATGTTATGTTCTGATGGCAGTCAATGATTTACAGTCTCATGTAACTTTTTCTACTTTCATTATACCACTTATATCCTCCATATCATATACAGAAGGCACTCTCACTTTTTAACCTCCAAATCCAGTTTAAATATCAACTCCTCCAGGTAGGATATTGTGTATGTGTCATTTACATATAAGATATATTTAGGTATTATTTGTTTCACAGCTGTCCCATATTTCTTTCTTCTCATCCCTTACATTAGAAAATGAATGAATTCTTCCTCTGCACTCCTTCCTACTTCAGTACCTCTATTGTTACTTATTGGAGTTAGAATTTCAGGTTTATAAATCTGCCTATCTTATAAACTCCTTGAAAAAAGTCAGTGGTCTTCTACCTCCATACAATATGTGCTCAATAAATGTTTCATCATAACTGAACTCAAATTCCTTCCTGTGTTTCCTTCTCTTTGTGTGTAATATCCTAGAGTTCCTACAGAACCAGAGTCCTATACTGTTGTCTAGGCAGCTTTATGTAGATTATAAACCTACTGCATTAAATTTTAGAAAGGTTTGAGAAATAATGTTTTTAAAACTATCTAGCCAGGCATGGTGGTGGACACCTGTAATCCTAGCATTTGGGAAGCTGAGACAGGAGGATCACTGTGAGTTCAAGGTCATTCAAAACTACATAAGGGGCCAGGGACATAGCTCAGTGGCACAGCGCCTGCCTTGCAAGCATGAGGTCCTGAGTTTGATTCTCGATACCAAAAAAAAAAAAACTACATAGGAAGACTCTGTCTCAAAAAAAAAGACAATAAAAAAATTAAAACCATGTTGTAGAGTGCTCAGTGAGTTTGACTTCTCCTAAGAAAAAAAAAGTAAAAAAGAGGCCGAGAGAATGAATTAATTTAGTTTTAGACAGGAAAATGAGGTGATTATCTGATAGTTCAACTAAAAATATTTGTTCCATTTCAGCAATTATGTTTTAGTAACTTTCAGAAAAAATAACTATCTTTGACAAAAATGAAACACTTCACATTTTTTAATTAATTGTTTCAGTTAATTATATATAAGAATCTAATTTTATGCACACAACAGGCATATACATTAATAAAATACGAATTTTACAAAATACACTTTTGTTTTTGTTTTTGTTTTGTACCGGGTATCAAACTCAGGACTTTGCACTTGCCAGGCAGGTACTTATGCCACTGAGTTATATCCCTGGCCCTTGACAAAATAAATTTTTGACCAATTCTAATTTGCATTTTCTTTTTTTTTTTTTTTTTTTTCACTGGGGATCAAACTCGATCTTGCGCTTGCCAGGCAGGCACTTGTACTGCTGAGGTAAACCCCCGGCCCCACCAATTCTAATTTGAACAGTCCAACAGGAGCAATAAATTACTGTAATTTAAATAAATATGCCATTATTCCTCACCATCATTTAAAGACAGAACTATTCAAGGACTTATAACTAATTTTATATCATGACCCTGAAAACTATCTACACCACTAGAGGCCTCGAATTCTCAGCAATGACCTTGTGACTGATACTAATTTGTCATCTGAGTGTCAGTAAATTCCATTGTTTCTAAATTCTTCTACATATAATGCTAGCAATTTTTCATATTCCATAATTACAATATTATTGAATTCAGGTTATACTATTAAGAACTTTCCAGTTTCCTAATTATGTTTGTTGAATATTCTTGTCAAGAGAGAATTCACATGGTAGTGGAAAAGGTTTAGGGAATACACACATATCCTTCTCTACCAAAAAAGGGTATTACCTCAAGGATGACTCTAACTAAACGAGGGATGACTCAAAATATCTTTAAAGATGATAAAGTTAAGATATAATAGGTATGGTGATAATCACTGAATGCAGTAGATGTTATGTGACTAAATGAAAATGATAAACTTTAAAAAGGAGAAGGTGTAACATAAAAATAACAATAACTCAACAATAACCATTTTTTTGTCGTGAGTTCCAGGCCAGCCTGGGCTACATGGTGAGTTTAAGGACAGCCTGAATTACACAGCAATACCCTGTCTCAGAAAAAAAAAAAAGAATTACTCTCATGCAGCATTCTGAAACTAAGATATGGATAGAGGGACTAAAAATGGAATCAGAAAAAAGAAAGCTTATTTATACATACACACACATACACAGACAAAGGTGGCAATACAAATAAAAACCTTTCAAAAGAGAACTCAAGTTATCCAATCAGATTTATCAGTTCCCATCAAAATGGTGAAAAAATATAAAAATAAAGGAAAACGTACATCAGTCTTGGAAGCGAAAAATGAATAAACCTACTTTGAAAAACTTCTGCTAGATAATGTGCAGAAAGGAATTACTAAAGAACAGGCCTGCTCCTGCCTCATGTCTGTGTGACCATTGTTCCTGCAAGTTAGTGAAAGTGAATCCAGCAGGAAAACCAGATAGCAAGTAGGCCACCAGGTACAGCGAGCTTACAAACTGGCACATTGTCTCTATATCTGGATCCAAAGGTAATCTGGCAAGCACTGTGGCACTGGATACTACCTTACACAGGATGTGAGAAGCACTGCTATTTTGACTTTTGACAAAGATACCTACACTTGGGAAATTCTGACAGCATGACCCTGGAAATTCTGACTAGCAACCCAATCAGAGAGAAAAAAAAAATACAAAAAACAAAACAAAACAAAAAAATTTCCACACCATTATAATCCTTCCCTTCCAGAGCCACTTTCACCCCTGACGCTACTTCCCTCCTCTACTTGGAGGCTGCTAGAGCTCTGAAAGTAAATCTATAGTAAACCTAAACTCTTCTGCCCTTCCCTTGCATAATCCTGAAACATTAAGACAAATGCACATCAAACTCAAAGGCTCTAATTCTCCAAACTGGGAAATCTTGTGTTGCATTCATTGCTTACTCCATTTAACAAAGAGATTCTGGGACAAAATGAAATGAGATGCCATGGTTTCTGAAAGCTTACATGTTAGTGAAAATGAAAGACATTAACAAGTGCAATAAGGATCTCATAAAGGTAGAAAATGGATAAAGATCCTAAACAACAGAGGAAAGTAATCTGGCTTGGTAGGCATGAGAAAAGCTTTCTGGAGGAAGTAATATTTAAAGTAAGAATAACAGATATGACAGCTAACTCAATTTAAGAAGGAGGAAAGTGTTCCAGACTAAGAAAAAGAAAAGCAATGGCCTTAAGATAAGAGTGAGTGTAGCTCACTGAAGGTGATGAAAGAAGAGCCAATTTTTAAGTGAGCAGTAGAAGCCTGAGATGAGGAGGCTGACAGAAGCAAATCTTGAAAGTCTTATAAGAGTTTCTAACTTCACCTTAAAAAGAAAAGGGAAGGAAAGTAACATGACCAGACTAGCAAATGAGAATTACAATGAAAAAAATAAAAATAGATGTGAGTGACCTAAGACCAAAGACAACAAGGAGATGACACAGACAAAAAACAAATGAACAAAAAGCAATTAGGAGGACCCTATTCTGGTTCAAGCAATGGAGCAATGGTGGCATCATTTACTAAGTTAGGAAACAGGGTCAGGGGAGGAGCTTAAATTCAGGTGCAAAAAACATTCAGTTTTGATATGTTTAAAGTGCCTAAGGCATAGTCATTCAAGTAAAGGTGATTAAAAAAAAATACCAAGTGGATATACAGTCTATGGCTTAGGAAAAAGAATCTAGCAGAAGAATAGGTATGTAGGATTGGGGGATTATTATATACAGATGGAACTGATGCCAAGGAGTAAATAAGATCATTGAAGAAGATACATTAAACAGAAAACTGTCAGAATCCCAAGGAATTTTTAACATTTAGATGTAAGTCCTACTAGAAAAAACAAAGAAAGTCAAAAAGGAGCAATTGTAGAGAAGCAAGAGGTCCAAGTAAATACTGTTTCACAATGACAAATATAATGATGGCTATAATCTCGATGATGATGATGATGATACTATGGAAGACATTGTGCTAATTAATTCACATATATTCTTTTATGATTATGAAAACCTATGTACAATAGGTACAGTATTATCTCCATTCTACAAGTGAAAAAACTGAGGCATGGACAATTCAATTAATTTGCCTATGACTGCACATCTAATAACAGAGTTAGAAACCAAGAGAAAGGACTGTTTCTAGCAGTGAGTGCTCAATGTGTCAGATACCTTGAAGTTAAAAAGATAGGGACCAAGTTGAATCAATCAGGTTTAATGATATGAACTCCACAGTGCCTTCAAGTAAACAAACTTCTGTGGAATAAAATGAATGGTTTTTCCTTTTTCTTAGACCCTCTATCAAATTCATCAGTAAGGTTTCAGTTCTGGTATTACCACTTTTGTCAATTTCTGTGTAAACCACTGACATAGCCCTAAATGGTTGCCTGCTTATATTCTTGATTTCTAAAATCAAGTCTCCACACAGCAGTCAAAGTGATTATTTGAAAATGTAAATAGATCTTGTTACTGCCTACCCCAAACCCTCTAATAATGGCTTCACGCAGTACAATATCTACCCTCCTCATAATGATCTGAAAGCCCCTTATGATCTGGCCCTCTTCTTTACCCTCAACTCTAACCATGTGCTGACTTGCTCCCACCATAAAATGGTCTTGCTCTTTCTACCACAGGTCATACCAGTTTCAAACAGAGAAGAAAAATCCCTGAGAATGTGGCCTTTGTCTCTCTGGTTCATAGTGTATCCTCCAAGAGTAGACAGATTAGTGCCTGCTACATGAGAGGGCTCAATATATATTTTTGGATAGATGGAAGATAAAGAGATAGGAAGAATAGAAACAACTGTAAAATAGCTTGATCATAGGGAATATTGGGTTGAACAGGCTCTTGGTTTGTTTTTCAAGATCGGAGGAATTTGAACATGTTTAAATAAATAAAGAGATATTAGAAAATAATCCAAGAACTTGTAAAGACTTGGAAGACATCAAAAAATAACTGCGTATAAGAAAAAAATATAACCAGTTAACTACTGTAAGAAAAAATAAAACTTCACAAGAAAGTTATGGTACAAAAGGGTTTTATCTCTGTATGTTAACCTTTCTTCTTCTGTAATCTCAGGGACTTAAGTAAAATTGGTAATTTCCAATCCCCATCAAGAGCTTCATTATATTTTAACTATTTTCCTTTGTGATCTTCCTTGTTTACTTAATACAAAAGGAAGATCTGATTAACAATTATATGTCTAGTTAATAAAGTAAATTTTACTTGACAGATGCAATTTACCTAGGAAATACAATGTTCAGGATGATTAATTGATTCATCTAAGATCACAAAAATATTTTTAAGAGTATACTGGTGCCCAAACATATAAAAATTGGTCCAAACAAGTGAAAGAAATCAGTTGGCTCAATTCAAAACTACAAACCAAAATTTTTTAAAACTTTAAAATTTTAGAAAGATAATGAAAAAAATAGAAAAAAAAAAGAAATATAATGAAGGCATAATTTTTCTTTGTAATGGAGAGAGCAAAAATAAATACTACAGAATTAAAACAAATTTGTATAAGGAAATCATCTGGGGAGGAGAAAAGATGGGGAAAGACAAGACACTGATCAAAGGGCATAATGTTTCAATTAGACTGGAGGAATAAATTTTAGTGATCTACTGCACTGCACAGTGACTACAGCTAATATGTTAAGTAGTTCAAAATTGCTGAGAGAACAAACTTTAAAAGTCTTCATCATAAAAGATAAGTTGGAGAGGTGATACTTATATTAATTAGCATGACTGAATCATTCTACAATGTATGTATATATCAAAACATCACATTATACCCCATAAATATATACAAATACTGTCAATTTTAAAAATTAATAAAACATTTATAATTTAAAAAGAAAAGGGGCCCAGCACTCGGGAGGCTGAGGTAGGTGGAGTGTGGTGAGTTTTCGAGGCCGACTTGGGCTACAACGTGAACAAGGCCGGCCTAAACTACATAGTGCAACCCTGCCTCGAAAAAAATAGGGCTGGGAGTTTGACTCAGTGGTTTAAGTGCCTGCCTGACAGGCGCAAAGTTGTGGGTTCAATCCCCAGTACTGCAAAAAGTAAATAAATAAATAAATAAATAGGAAAGGGGCTGAGGATTTAGTTCAGTGACACAAGTGCCTGCCTGGCAAGCATGAGGTCGCAAGTTTGATCCCCCGTATCAGAAAGTAAAAGAAGAAAAGCATGGTCTATGTATGAGACAAATTAAATTGTGTCATGACAGCAATTGGTGCTGGGCAAAAGAACTTATTCAAATGATACAGGAGGCCCATTCCTCTTTGAATGTCCTAGCATTATTTTAATACCTTTAAAAAGTTAAATGGAAAAAAATACAATTAAAAAAGACTACATAGGAATTAAGTAGTTTAATAACTAAAGCAAGATTCTGGAGTCAAACTGTCTTCTTTAAATCGCAGTCATACAAATCACTGAACAACTCTGTTTTCACTAATCTTAGTACTATATGCTTAATCACGATAACTTTGTACCTCCTTGAAAAAATGCCATAAGCATTCAGTGAGCTAACATATGCAAATACTTAGAACAGTGCCTGGCACACAGTAATACTTATGTGTATTTTTTATTACCATCACTATTATCACACTACTAGCAGTATTTAATATACAGAGGATGAAGCTTAAAAACAATAGGAAAAATTGCAAACACTTGACTTGATAGGAAAACATCAAAAACCTAATGGATGAAAGTGGAAGAGCATAAGCAAATTAAAAAGTAGAAAAACATGAATAATAAAACAAACACTGAAAACAAAAAGAAACGCTGATTTAAAAAACTGAGTCACACATACCAATACAGATATAATATTGCAGGGAAAAAAAAGAACAAGTCATGGAAGATACATGATGATATGATATATGAAGATAAGTAACTGATATAATCTATACAAAATTCTAATTCATACAAAACTGAACAATGTCATATGGAGAGATACAGTACATTAATGGCAAAATTATATAGAAAGCAAAAGTTTATCAACTGTCATTTGTGTTCAATGAAAATCAAAAATGCAGGACTGTGAGTACCTCCAAGCAGAGGGACGACATCAGTAGATGAAGTCACTCAAGTAACCTTAACAATTCATTCTGAAGTTGAGTAAGAGCACCCAGATTTTTTAAAAATTTTTATTTATGCCTTACCCAGATGTTTTACATTCTTTATGCATGTAAAATATTTTATAAAAAATACAAAAAGTTACTAGTAAAAATTAAAGACAAGAAAAGATTTTTTTTTTGTACTGGAGATTGAACACAGGGCTTTCACACTTACCTATGTCCCCAGCTCTTTGTTATTTTTTGCTTTGAGAGAGGGTCTTAAAAGGTCACTAAGTCATCCAGGCTAAGCTCCAACTTAGGATCCACCTGCCTCGGCCTCCCAGAATGCTGGAATTACATATGTGGTGTCAATACCTGACCAAAAAGATATTCTTTGACCTGTCCAATAACCATTTTTGTCTTTTTAAAGGTCAAGGTGAAGGTATGTTTTTATGTAAGATCAAGATTAATCAGTTTATGAATTAAATAAATTCCTGGGATTGTCAGAGGCAAATATCACTAGCATATAACCCATTAAAAGATTTTTTCCATCTGGGATATACTCTCAAGCATAAACAAGTAATTCATAACTATACACATAGATAAATAAACACAATTTCTAGTACATAGTGCCATTACTTCTGGTAAGATACAATACGATGTTTCTAATACGTTGTAATCTACCTTTTATTTTTATTTTTTTTATTTAAGAGAATATAGATACAGAAGATAGAAACAAAAATCAAAAAAGACAAACAACAACAACAGATCTGATACGATAACATTGTAGGTTTACACACTGAGGTGGTTGAAGTTTGACAGTAGTTACAATATTGCATATCACTACCTTCATAGGGGTTGATCATATTGACAGATACAGACATGTAAGATTTATCAATTCAGGTATATTAACTTTTCTTTTTCAATAGCTATTGTATTTAGCAATACGGTTTTTTTAACTGTCTTATTTATTTATGCATATTTATAAATTTATGTCTTTTTCCTTTTCTCTTCCTTCCTACCTTTCCCCTTAGAATACCTCTTGTTATTATTGAAATAACTACCCATAACATCAGGTCTAATATAACCAAGCGAAATAGTTCAGAGTGAAACCAATAAAGCATAAAAGAATGGTCATACATAAGAGAAACAAAAAACTAAAGAGATCAGCAAACAACAACAACATATCCAATACTGTAAAATTATAGGTTTAGTAATTTAGATGGTTGGAATTTTACAGTGGTTGCAACATTGTATATTGTTGCCATTAAGGGGGCTGTTCAGATTGACAGGTAAAGACATGTAGGATTGATCTGGTCTTATGAATATCAACTGTTCTCTCTCGCCAGTTAATGCATTTAGTAGTATAGACTTTTAAACTATCTTATGAATACCCTTACATAAAACTATGTCTTTTTTCCATACCTTCCTTCCTCGGTTCCCCTTGTAATACCTCTTATCGTCTTCAAACTAAATGCCCTCACCAATTGGCCAAATATAGTCGAACGAAATAGTACTGAATAAAACCAATAACAAATAAGATAATGGAGGCAATACATAGTAATGCAACGTTGATTTCTATAATGCCTCATGTTAGTTTCAAGGCAGTTGCCTATATCATCTGTTGTAACACAATCATACTAAGATAGGTTAAAATCCCTCAGAACAGAGAGTGAAAGTAATACCTGGTTTTGATGCAGGGTGATCATATATCACTGAAGGCCACCCTTATAAATTTTGTTATCTTTACAATAGCTGTCTTTGTCATCTTTATGATGAAGATAGGCTGGTCGAGGTAGAATAGGATTAAACTAAACAGCTCATTGAAAACAATACTGGACTTAAATCCCATTAATGGATTATTCATTTGTCTGCCCTGCTCGGTAGTATTTCTCTGTGGCTGTTTCTGGAGCTGTGGACTTCTTTATCTCTCTCTAGAATGTCCTTCAGTATTCTCTGTAGGGTTGGCTCGGTTGTCATAAATTCCTTTAGCTGTTCTTTGTCATGGAAGTATCTTGTTTCTCTGTTGATTTTAAAAGATAATTTTGCAGGGTACATTAATCTGGGTTGGAAGTTATTTTCCTTCAGGGCTTGAAATATTTCACTCCAAACTCTTCTTGACCTGATGATTTGTGTTGAGAAGTCTGTCATGATTCTGATGGGCCTTCCTTTGTAGGTAATCTGTCTCTTTTCTCTAATAGCTTTTAATATTATGTTTTTGTGTTGAATTTCTGGAATCTTGATTATTATATGTCTGGGTGTAGGCCTGTTTTGGTCAAGTTTAGCTGGAGTTCTATATGCTTCAGTTAT
>RJWM01000024.1:313630-349854 GCA_004363535.1 Dasyprocta punctata | reverse complement strand
ATTGCACTGCCACTTCCAGATTTCTAATTATCTTGAGAAAGTGTCTCCTTTCTCTCTCCCAGGCTGCCATTCTTTCCTCCAGATACAAAACTCTATCCTTAAGTTTCCTTCAAGTGGTTCTGCCAACTTTTATTGGAGTCTTTGATATCCTGGTAGTCTCTCTGAATCTGATTAATGCATTCTAAGTCTTTATTTGTTTCATTCTCAATTTCCTTTGATTTTCCATCCTCCACCTTTACGGCTATGTTTCCTTTAGAGGGGCTTAGCGATTCCCCTATTATGTATTTCATTTCAATTCTCAGTTGGGCTAACAGTGCCGCTTTAATTTCTTTCATAGCTTCATGGAGTTGTCTCCCCACTTTGGTTGTCATCTCCTCTGAGAGTTTAATTTTTGGACTCCTGACCTTGTCTGCCTTTGTGTCATCTGGGTTTGTGCTGCTTGTATCGGAGTCTGGAAAACGCCCTCTACCTTTCCATCTTGGCATTTTCCTGGGCTCAGCTGAGAGCCCGTGTTGGCCCACTGTGTTTCCCCAGCCCGCCTCTGCTCCGCGGATGTCTGCTGCAGTGCGCGAGGATAGGGCCGCTCCCTGGTAACCTGTACTGGGCCATCCGCCAAACTTCCCCTATTACCCCCAGGGTGCCCATGCAGATTCCGCCACGACCTTCCAGGAACCATGCCTAATTAGGTGCAGTTCCGGTCTCAAGATGGATGCCTGTCCCTTGCTCTCCCTCGGGGGTGGGGGTTGGGGGGCTGGGGGCCGCCAGGTTCACTCACTTGCCTGCTCGCAACCACCTCACTCCACAGTCAACCGCCTCCTCTGCCGTCCCCGCCACAGCCGTAGGAATTCGACCGCTTATCGCCAGCACCCCAATCGCACCTTCTTGGTTCAGGTCGCAGCGCTAATTGGATTCGGCTCCACTCAGATGTGCTGCTGGTGTCCACCTTTGTTTGTTTCATTTTTTTTTTACTCTTTCCGTGGGCTACAGTTCTCGTTTTAGATTCTTCTTGGGTCCAGAGGACTCATCTCCCTCTTTTTTCCTTCTCTCCGTTATTATATTATTTTATATTCCAGCATTTGGATGGTATATTCAGGGAGTCTCCCTACCGCGGTGTTATCTGGGCGGCCATCTTGCAGGAAGTCGTAATCTACCTTTTAAATAAAT
Source organism: Dasyprocta punctata (assembly GCA_004363535.1). Lineage (NCBI taxonomy): Eukaryota > Metazoa > Chordata > Mammalia > Rodentia > Dasyproctidae > Dasyprocta > Dasyprocta punctata. The sequence continues at coordinate 348,690 of RJWM01000024.1, read as the reverse complement.
ACTAAATCTTAAAAAGGGTATTATAATTTTGTTTATGATTCAAATTACTGGGTGTAGTAGGCAACAAACATTAAGCATAAGATCTTAGAGAACACTTGTAATTAATTCAACAAAATAGCTTGTGAAACTTAAAACCAAACAAGAAAAGACATAATTTTATATAATTTATTAATCATGTTATAATTATTAAAAATTATGACAGCTACTTGGAGACTTTTAGACAACCCATAGATTACAGAATCTTAAAAGCAACATCATTACCAAGCCTGATTCATTCATTTTGCAAATGTGAAAACTGAGGTACAAGAAATTTAAATTACGTAAGCAAGAACACACCTGGGTGAACACAGTCTCCCAATTTGCCATCCAATGTTCTTTTTACATCACTTCATCAACTCCCTTGCAACACAGCTAGGAGCAAAAGGATACAAATGAGCCTGCAAAACATCCTCTACCTCTATCCAGTCTCCTGACCCACTAAGGCAATCTGACTAGAAGGCACTATTCATAAACAAAGAAATAAATCAGAAGCAAGGATTACAGTGCACCTTTTTTTCTTTTGTTTTCAATTTTTGTTAGATTAGAGCTCAAAAATCACTGTGGTCTCTCATCCATTGCTATATCTAATCTCCTGGACTGTGTCCAGGAAGATATGGCTCTTAGCTGAATACCACTAATCTAAGTGTATACCTATAACAGGCACTACAGTTCTCTCTCAAGCCTAACCAAAATCACCAGTCTCTCACAACCAAACACAATAAAAACAACATAAAATAAGCATAGAATTTTAGGGTTGTCTGATTTATATAAGGGTTGTCTTAGGGTGTTTTTTTAATAGATTCTACCACACAACATAGGTTTACTTTCAGTAATGTTGTAAATTTAATATTGGGCTTTAAATAAAACAATGAGATTCATTTTATAAGTTATTAGAATAGAAAACAGTTATGTTATGGGCATAACAGTGACTGCTATATGCAAGTCTGTACATGCAAATAATCTACTAAAGCTCACCTAAAAATCACACAATAGCCGTAATAATGATGCTCAATCACTTGAAATGTAACTTTTGAAGTATTTATATAATGAATCTTATTTCTAATCACCAAGTTGGTTTAACAGCCCAGATTTAGCACAAACTACATTGCCTCACACAAAAGGCAATACCTGGTGTAAGAGGATTTGGAGGAATTTTCTTGCATTTCAAAATTTCAGTTATGGCTCAAATTTTCAAACAAAAATCTCCAGATTCAAAGTGAGATGACAATGAGCCACTCAAAGAGGCCAGAATTTCTGTAGCAGTATCCACATAGCAAAAAACTAAGTGATGATTATAGGCTGTATAAGTCATAATTTTCATATATATATACTTTTCAATATGAGAATGTTTTTATATTTTTAATCTTATTTCCAAGTTTTATAGTAGCTTTCTGTTGTTATGTATTCTCTGAGTCATTAACTACTAAAAGTACAACTAATACAATATAGGAGCATCCTCTTTTTAAATTTAGAGAGTTAAACATTACTCTTAATAATGTACTTGTACATAAGTGTCACTTTAGACAAATGCTTTGAACAATCACTATTTTTAGAAACACAGAATCAGAATATACTGTTGGTCCAGAAGCTGGACTTTTAGAATGCACATTTTATACCATTATTCTCTATTTCACCTATAGTCATCTCCAAGTTTTATAAACCTCTACAGCCTGTAAATAAGTCCTCTTATAAAATAAATTCCCTCTGCTCTTCTTCAGGAAGCCATGTATCAACAAATGTCCTAAGGTTTCCCAATCATCACAAACCCTGGCCGGGTAAGAATGTTGCTCCAGACTACTGTGCCTAGGGGTCAGAGGTTGGGACATGGTGGACAGTTTAACCAACTTACATGTATTAGAGTCTTGCAAGTGTCACTTCAAAAATAACATAAGCAAGGCATTTCATGAGGGAAAAAAAGAGGGTGGGATTCAATATCATAAATGTTTTTTTTAATTTAGATTGGAAGCTGTCAACAATTATTTTATAAAGAGGAACCACATAACAGCAATAAAAAGTGCCCATAAAGCAATTTTTTTAAAGGTACAAATAGCACTTCATCTGGTGGAAATTACATCTTCATATTCTGCCATTCTTGGAGAGGACAAAGGAAGGAACAAGACTGTAAGGCAGAATGTGTTCAGGACTGAGCAAGTTGAAAGAAGCCTGCCTTACAGAGGAAAACAAGGCTTGATGATGGTGAAACCACCCAAGGAGTTAGCACTTTATCTTCAGAAAGATAAGAAGTCAGGGAAGACAGGTTAAACCAGGAAGTAACAGCAACAATTTTGCACTTTTAAAGTCATTCTGGAAGCAGTGGCCTTTGTTCAATGTTTCCCATGTATTATCTGTCAAGTTAAGAAATGTGATGTTCCTTAAACAAAGCAAGTTCATGGACAGAATGCCATAGACTGAGTGGGTGGCTTTTAAAGCCAGATAAAATTCTATCTTTTTATCATGTTTTTCCTGTAGCCCACCTCTTACTTCAGTCACCAAATGTTCTCTTCTTACCTTTCTTTTTAATCCTCTTTACTCATAAATGGTTTATTATCAATCTTGATCTGTCTCCCTTCAATTTCCAGTCACTCACATATGATTCTACTATACATTTCCATGTGAATATCCCACAAGCTTGTCAATACAAGATATATTTTTAAAATCTTAGTTTTATACTACTCATAAACCTAAATTCACATTCTTTCAGACTCTCAGGCTGAACATCTTACTACAATCTTTTATTCATGCCTTTCTTTCCCAATATCTAATTAATTGTTCATTTCTGACCAGTGTACTTCAGGGACATGTCTCCGGTTCCATAGCTAATACTCTACTGCAGGGCTCTATTCTTCGATAAAAACTCTTAAAACATGTCTTCATTCATTCTATGGTTTCTTTCTCAATTTGATCTATCTTTTGAACTGCTAGTCTAATGATGATATTTCAAGGGTCAAAAAACTTCAATTTCATAGCTTACTAACTCATTCCAAATTTCATGACCTAGGATTAAAAACCTTCCATGTTCTAAGTCAAACCAAATTTTCCATCTTTTACCTTTTTATATATGCTCAATTTTTTTCTCTATACCTGCCCTCCATCTGACTTAGTAAATATTGGTTGTTAACAAAAGTTGAATTCCTCCCATTTGAGTTTGCTGTATTTTTCCTCCCTATGGCATTTCAGTTGACAGAAAAATGTCTTATCATTCTATATACTTGATTTTCACATAGGAAATCAGAATATTCATAGAAAAGCCTATCATATCTTAAAGGACTAAGAAAAAAGCAGTGTGGCTAAGCTCCAATGCCAAAGGAAGAAGGCAGTAGCAAGTCAGATGTCATAAAAATTAGAGAATATTTGAAAAAATCAGAATCAGTATAATTTGAGAAAAGGGATACTAGAGGCATTACCAGAATTCTTCTAGGAGAGACTTTAGCCTAAAGGATTTTATAGTCCAGTGAAGAAGATGAATATATATATATATATATATATACACACACACATATACATATATGTAGATTTAACTATATATATAAAGATTTAACTATAATCAAAGGTTATATAGTATAGTACAAACTATAGCATAGTACAAGTATAGAATAGTATAGTATAGTACTATAGTATAGTACTAACTATAGTATAATTTGTACCTTGCCAACCAAGGTACAAAAATGCCCTAGAAGCACAAGAAAATTACAAAATACCCAACATATGCCTTAATTAAGGACCCCAACTCCAAATGACTTGCATGGAGCAGGAAGAACCTGAACTGATGAATATTTTGGTCCCTAGAGTCTCCCTATTTTGAATATTTCTAAAACATTTGTACTTTTAATGAATTTATCCTAAAGAGCTATTTGAGCTCAGCATTTTATTCAGTGAATTCTGGGGAATATGCAAATAATTATCTACAGAATGGAACAGTTGTTATCAGACAGGATTTTCACAATTTAGTTTGATTATATGCCAAGTTTATAATTCCTGCTTGTGCTGCTCCACTCAGTTTATTCCCTACGAGTTTCCTCTTCAGTTTTCCTGCAGTAGTATGAATTGTGCTAGGGTCCTAGAATCATCCTGAGGGTGTCACACATCTCTGCGAACACGGCAATCAGGAGAAAGTATACACTTTAAGAATCAGTAATTCCAAAATATAAAATTTTAAAAATGCATACTCAAACCATCTAACCGGTTGTACCACATACTACATATAACTCTAGAATTAGAATAAAAGAAAATCTATAGTAACCATGTGACTCAAACTGTCTCTATCAGCTTCTTCTGCTTAGGAATTCAGGATCAAGATTTAATAATTTAGTCTCTCCTTGTGCTTGGAACTAAGGGATATATAAATACTCAAAAGCTTCTGAGCAGTTATATTCAGCCTTAAAAGATAAGACAAAAAAGACAAACACACAAAAAAAATTCACCGAAAAGAGAACAATGAAATAAAAAAAAGCAAAAACGACAGACAGGGAATGTTCCAGGTTTCCCAGTCCCTGGTCCCAGGCCCTAATAAGGTCTGTCTGTACTTGGCTTCCAAAGATCTCTCAACAAATTCCTTTCTTCGTCCTTTTCTTTTGCTAAAAACTAGTTCAAGTTCATTTCTGTTACTTGCAACAGACTTAAGTGAAGTAATAACCAGTATCCCCCATAAAGTCATTATGGGTCTACATTTTCCATACTTTCTTTTCCCTTTATCTCTATTTCCCTAAAAGCCACAGATGGAAGTTCAGAATGCCACATACTGAAACACACGAATAGGGATCAAGGACTGTGCCAAGCCTTTTAAAAGTAAAATATATTACGCCCAGGAAGGAGAAAGTATAGAAGATTCACAGTAAAATCTTGAGATAGCTTTATAACCACAAGAAATGCTAACAAATTATCAATTAAATGGCTGATTATCATTTTCAAAGACAATTTAATTCTGAATAAAGTAGATACATAGATCCAATCTAGTCTTCTGCGAAGATCAAATTACCTCGATAGAGGGCATTTTATTTGGAATCTTTCCAGATAACTAGTCACAGCCTTCCTAGCCACAGGAAGGCTTGGTTAATCTCTGCTGGTATCCCTAACCTGGGCCGAAATACCAAAACTGATTATTAATCAATGGTGTTAGAGCCTGAGTTTCACTACCCACAAAGACCATCCACCCACCCTATGACATTATCAGCAATTTCTACTATTAAATGAAGGAAACAAAGTTACAAAAGCTTAATAATAAGGAACTCTGTACTTAATGCTAACGTATCTACCAGATACTGAGTGAAACCTGAGGCTGATCTGGGCTCCCCAAAGCTGTATCCACACCCATCAGGTCTGACTACAGGTAGACCAGTTTAACATGTGTAGCAAGTCAGGGTCTGACAATCAGAAGTTTGAACCAGATGTAGTGGGTAGCTCTTCAAGGTTAAACAAAAACAATATCCTACAGTTAGAAGAGACATGGAAAGTATATCCACCTTTTTCATTTTCCAGAGAAGGAAGCTATGTATTTCTACCAAATTAACCAATCAAATTCCTAATAATAAATAACAGGTTATACAACTGAGGATAAAATCAAAGGGTCTGTGATCAGATTATGATAAACCTAAAAAACATTATTTCCTAAAGGTGCTCTTTGATGGATTAAAAACTATCTTTGCTTGATGAATAATACATATCCCAGAACACTGCTAAACCTTACTTCTGGGACAACAAAGTGTTTGGGCATTCCAAATACCACACTTGAGTAAAACAAGATTTCTGACTTAATAGGCTAATATCTTAGTTAAAATACTGGAATAAGCACCGTTAGAATTTAAAACCAGTGTGTTACTTTGAAATCTAAATGAAATTGTATGCTGCAACACTGGCAGACAGGTAGTTTAGGCACTGTGACAAATATCTAAATGGCAAAGAGCTACTTATTTAAATATAAAAAATTCCAGACATTTATATAGGGCCCCAATAAAAGTCACCAGAAATTAGACTGATAAATCAGCTGGGACCAAAATTAAAAGAATGTATGTTTAAACCTTCCAAATGTAAACTTGATATTCAAAATTGCGGGCAAGAGTTCACAGTGCGGTAGAGTCTGGTCTTCAGAGGCTGTTTTACCACAAGTATTAGGTAAGTCAACACACCACTGACACAGAAAAAAAAAGTACATACATGTATTCCTTGCAATACAACCCACTCTTTATTACACAGCACAATAGGTAGTTTTTAGAAGTCACTGAAAGAAAAGTGAAGTTAGAACCTGTTGTCTTTTCCAAAAGGTGCTATTAAAGCTACTCTTAAAATATGAATCATAAAGAGCAGGTCCTTTTTGAAAAACAGCATTATTTGGAGACAAATATGAAATTGATTTTATTAAGTTAGCATTTATAAACATTTAATGAAGTGAAATGTCATAAATATCAGCCATTAATTCTAAGTGACAATTTTACAGGTTCTAAAATATCTTAAAATTTTTATAGATATAATTATCTTTTAAAATCTAAAAAATCTATCTTGCCACCTCTGCTATAAATGAAAATATGAAGATAAACCAAAGTGCTAAATATAATCTAAGCTTAGAAGAGTCAGTTTTCAACTAATTTATGTGTCCTAATTACCTAAATCATGTTTTGACAGTTTTGTCTATTGGTGACAAAAACAAAAGGAAACTAAAATCTAATATCGGCTCTCAGGAAATACAATTTCTGTTCTTCCATTCCATACAAAATAAAGAAGCAAGAAGATCACAATCATAAAGACTGCCACAGTCATTAACTCATCATCACAAATTAAGAGGTCATGCAATTTCACATTTACCTTAAACCCTGCATTTGTACTTTGAATTAATTACTTTTTCATGATATCCATATCCTTAAAAACTCTCTTCCCTACTATTTTGCACGATTCAAAGAAAATTATCTTTTAGAACTTTACTGTTAAGACTTAGAATTGCCACACTTGATGATTTATACCCTTAAAACTAACTAATAAGGTAGGAACACTTTTCATTCATAGTTTGACTTGAAATAGTGCAAAGTAAAACTTTACAATGGACTTGGTTTTGTTTTTGTTTTCCGTTTAAAAACAAAAGTGATACCTGGCAAAGTCGGGGCTCTGTTGGAGTTTGGCCTACGAAGTGCCAGCCAGGCAGCGGGAGCCTGGCACAGCCGCGCTGGCTGCTGCGTCCCGGGCGCGCCCCTCCTGAGGCTCCCCGCGCCGCCCCCTGCCCTGCCGGCGCCCACTCTCCCGGACGACTGGCGGCGGAGGCGCGGCCCGGCGAGCGCGTTCCCACGCCCCAGGCCCGTTATCCGGGCTGCACGTTTAGCGCCGCCTCGCGCCCTCTGAGGCTGGGGCCGCCGCGCCCTCCTCCGAGTCCAGCGGGCCGCGGAGCCAGACCCTCCCTCGGGGGCCCGCGCCGGGACAGAGGCTCCCGCGGCTCAGGTTCGCTCCGGGGACGGGATAAGGTGTCAGCGCGGGGGCCAGACGCCTTCGTCGGCTGGGGGAGACGCCAGCCGGCACTGACCTCCTTCCATCCGGCCCCGCCTCGCGGGTGCGGGGCGCGACCCTCCCCTCGGCGCCCTCCTCGGGCAGGCAGGGGCGTCCGCGCGGAGCGCTGAGGGGTGCAGCCGGAGCCCCCGAGGGACGCCGGGCAGGTCCCACCCTAACTTGGCAGGGTCGGGTGGGAGGGTGAGGCGCCGCCTGGAGGAAACCCGAACTTACCCGAATGTGCGGCTCCCCGCCCCGTAGCCAGGCACAGGCTGAGGCAGAGGCAAAGCGAGAGGGGATGCGGGAGGGTCCGCTGCGCTCTCATGGGAAGGCCCCCGAGCTGCCGCCGCCGCGGTCCGAGCCTCCCTCCTCCTCCCGGCTCCGGGCGACGGACGGGGCGGCGGGAGGCATGACGGGAAATTCCTGGGCACGGGCCGCCAAGTCCAAATATGAGCATAGGAGTCGGCGAGGGAGGACCGCGGAGCGCGCCGGCCGCGGCGGGGCCCGCTGCCCGGCTTCGGCGGCCGCCAGCCCCCGCCTCCCCCGCAGCCGCCCGAGGCTGCCAGCGGGCATCCCCTCTCCACGCTGGGCCCAAAGCACACCCGGGCCCCCCACTCTCACCCCCGTCAGGTTCCACCTGAGACCCTTGGAGGATGCGAGAACAGCCACGTAGACAGTGGACGAGGAACCAGGGACCTGTGCGAAGAGCTGTCAGAGTTGAGAGTTTTGATAGTGAGGGCATAAAAGTTTTGGCAAATACCCAAGTGTAGCAGGGTAAGGCAGGAGCAGCACTGCCAGTTATATCACACAGGTGAGCCATCCTACACGCACTCTGCATGATAATTCAGAGAACCACTGCTTACCTGCTAGATGAGTGGGACCTGCCGCTGAGCGCGTGCGTACGTGCGTGCATGCGTGTGTGTGTGCGTGCGTGTGTGTGTGTGTGTGTGTGTACGCAATTTCAAAGGGGCTCTTCCGGAACTTGTACTTGAATGCTATATATGGAGTTGAGGCAGGCTAACTGGTACAATTAATTTTTCACACCAGCTGAGGGCTGTAGTTTACACGGAACTTTCTGCCTCCAACTTCTATTCCTCTCCCACCTCTTACACACACCCACACACACACGCACCCCTTGTGTATTTATTGTAGCTTGTCTAAAGCGCAAAGTTGAAATTTATTAAAAAGGCGCTACCTCTGATGACCAAAGTTTCAGTCCCAGATGTTTAAGAATAGGCCCAAGCCTGTACTTGCCTGACCATTCTTTGGCATGAACTCCTTGAGTAATCAAGTCCAAATGACCCTTAGCTTTTCAAGACGAGGTAATTATGTCTTAATTACTGTATTTTTTTACTCAATGGGACAGGACCTGGACATACAAGATGTTATAAAATTATTTATGAACATTTAAGATGCTACAGAAATGATTTATTGATGCAAAACACTTCAGGGGTAAATGTCAAACAGATTTAGAGGGTGGTTTATTCCAACATGAACTAAAGTGATGATAATTTGTACATCACACTATTTGTTTGAAAGTACTTTATTTGAAAATCAGAAACCTTATTTCAAAACAAATTCAATTCTGGCAAAGTATTAAGGCCTGTAAGCCAAAAATCAGTCCATTTGCAAGTGGCTTCCCTCAAAACATCTGGTATTAAAAACCCTCTGCATCTCATGAATTATGGCTGGCAAGTGGGCAGATTTCACCTTTAATATATTAGCAATGATAATGGGAGTACAAGCAAATGCCCTAAGTAAACTAATGGCAACACAGTTTTTTTAAAGGGACTTAAACGACCCATAATATTATTATTCAGTTAGGTACCTAGAACCTAGGTAGTTGAAATAATTGAGAAACTTGAGTATTCCTTCCCTTTCCTCTTTTTTTTATATCTCTACCTTCCATTACATAAACATCTGTTTCTTCTCTTAGAACACCTGGCATAGTTCTTTGCCTATAGTCTAAATGTTTAAAACAAAAATAAAATGAGCACAACCATTTGTAGACTGGAATATAGAAACTAAGAATAGACAAAAGTGTATTTCCAAGGATTATAATAATTATGGCTGCATTTAAAGTATTTTCATTGAATAATCTTAAGTACAGAAATGTAAAAATACATAGAATGTAATGCCATTCTAAACTTAATTCATGTTAATATAAATGGAGAGTTAATTGATCAACTTCTCAACTTTGCAAACATCAGTATCAAGAACTTTTTTGTTGTTGTTGTTTTGTTGTTGTTGATGTTTTTTGCTGTACTGGGTATTGAACCAGGTCCTTCCACTGTGCTATAACCTGAGACAAGATGGATTTGAACTTACAGTCTTCCACTGTTAGTCTCTTGAGTTCTGGGATTACACACATGATCCACCATGCCCAATTTAATAGGTATTCTAAAGGATTAATGTAACTGTGTTAAGAAACTGAGAAAATAACTAAAATTATTAATTTTTTTAAGAACAGAAATATTTATTGAGAGAAAGAAAGCTTCTGTTTGAGAGAGAAACAGAAGGGGTCCCGAGTGGGTTGCCAAAGACTCTGTCTTTTCTAGTGACTTTTATAGACTAAAACCCTGATGGGGAAAACTGGGAACTCGCAAAGCAGATGGGCTTGAGGTGGGATAGAACTGTGGTCAACCAATAAGATTAATTGTTTAGGTAAAATTGACTATGAGTGCACAATAAGTGATAAACACTGGGCTAAATGTTTTACGCCCAGTACCTCATTTAAATTCTTACAAATATCTGTGAGTTTATTATTTTTATCCCTATTTTACAGCTAAGAACTGATTTAGGTAAACAGTGTGGTACCAGGAAAGAGTAAGGAAGTATTTGAATTCAAACCTCATTCCAAAGTTCAAATATACTTTTTACCTTACTAAACTGGTCCATTTTCTCCACATTTTTTTTAACAAGGAGAGGCATTCAAAAACTGTGTTCCTTGAACTTTTGGGGTTTTAAATAACTGGTATGCATTTAGGTTGCTTCAAGTACTAGAAGTAAAGAATATATGTAGAAATAAGACTAGAGGTTTAACCGGGCTTGTCACATCATGCTTTCTGCACCTAGAGGATGGATGAGACCTGTACCTTTGACAACTGGGGGAACAGGAAAAGTTCCACCTTCAGACCACAATCCTACAAGTTTTGTAGTATAATCACTAATATTTTAATCATTTGTTTCACAATGCTCTGATTTTTTTCATTAGAACATTAGTAACAAGCATTTTAACATATTACTTTAAACACTGATTTTAAATGCAAGGACCTAAAAGAGAACTTGTTTCCCCTGCTTGCTAATATCATACTTCACCCCACCTAAATGATGTAGTGGTAAACATTTAACAACCAGTCTGGACCCAGGAGTGCAGAGAAGGTAAACCTGATTAGTACCATTAACCAATTTTTGTGGTATAAATATTCTTAGCAATCTAATTTCTCCAAAGACAGAGTTGGGAAGAGATGCATGTAAGCATCTCTTAGGTCAGTACAGCCAGCTGTTCCAACTCCTCATGAAGTGTCTTCATTATTTCAGATTTCACAACCACAGCTCTTTGTCTCTCTGCCTGTCTTTCCACTCCTGCTCCCACGCCCAGTGCCAACTTTCTCTATGTATCTCATAATCAAATGCCCCACAGGGAAGAATCTGATTCTATCATCATTCTCTAATGAATCTATCTCATAAACCACTAAGCCGCCTATGCACTGGCACTCTTAGCCAGGTGCTGTCTCCTAGTTGTTCAGCTGTGGCTAATATGGAAGAGTCACCTGATAAAGAGCATGACCAGGTATGCTAAAGAAACAGACTGTGATGTTACCTTTTTACAAGGCCACACTTTGGGCATTCCCTTTTAAAATGGGTAAATCTAACAGACATCCAAGTTATAACCTCTCTAACATGCTATTCTCAGCTCTTTAATAAAATCCCTCAGCCACTGCAAAACTTTGGGACAACCCACTCTCCACATCCCCAAAAAACTAAATAGATGCCAAAAACTGGCAGTGGAGAATGGACACATTAGTGCTATATACTGTTTGAAAGCTCATAGCCAGAGCAATAAACTATGTTATTACTTAACTGTAGTGAACATTTATCAAGTGCAGTTGTTCTAAACCAATCAATGATCAAGTGGTAAGAGTGGTTTTCTCAGGGGGATATAACAGACTCTTGATAGGAAGATTTTTCTAACTACCCTCAATTCAAACTCCCCAAATTCCATGTTACTATCACTGAAAGTAGTATGTTTGCACCCTCACTCTTATTTTATGTTGATGGAAGACTGCCTCCTGCCTCAATTTGCTGCTGTGGGAATCAGGCTAAAAGAGTTCATTTCAACAACACATGAAACACAAAGTCAGTATTGCCTAACCAAAGGAGATCTTAAGTTTTCTCTCAGATTCTCAAAAAGGCTCTCTACCACCATGACATCCTTCTATCTCCAAGTCACTGCATGAACTAAAATAACAAGAACTATCTACCAGGAAATCTAGTGGAACTCCTAAACAGAGACAGAAGACCTAATTAAACTGAGCACTTTCCTTCTTTTTATGGTAAAATGTATACACCTCAGATAAAATTTTTTATTTTCACAGTTGAAGTCATCATTCCTTGTTGATTAATTCTGGAGAGATTTGACATGATTTACATGCTGCTTGATCTACCAGCTTTGACTTTGGATATGCTGCAGCAAAAAATAAATATTAAACAAAATTGCCAATATTGTAGAGAATTAAGTAATTCTTTCTAAACCAGAAAAGCTGCCTGGATTTTGGCAAGATGTTATAATGTAAAGTAATATATGCACAATCAAAAAAACATACAAAGGGAGGATTGACTTTTTAAGTGGTACAGGAAAGTTCTGATAGGAGACTTCCTTCAGTCAGCTGATGTTCCCAAGTGCTTCTTGTACTGCAAGCATCTCCACAGCATGTATGTTCAGCATCTCATGGTATTTTTCACACTACTTGCCTCTAACTACAAACCAGCTCTTTCATCTGTTGTTTATCCAAAGTGCGAGACATTGATGGCAAACTGGCTGTGCAGAACTTCCTGGAAAATGTATAGTTTCCAAAATGATACCTCTTTAGGAGATTTTCAGTTTTATCTCTGCCCTTTTCCCTAATGAGCTGCTTTTAAAGCCTTAGCTCTACATAAGACGCAGCTCCACTCGTAGATCAAGGAGTTTGTGCTTTGGCATCAGGCATATTCAGATTCAAGCATAGCTTCTCCCATTAAAGCTGTGGGACTGTGGGGAAGCAACTTACAGTCTTGATATTTTTGTCTATGAAATGAAATAGACATACCCACCACACATCATACTTAACCCCATGCTAGCATATGGTGAGTCCATAATATCAAAATTGTTCTAATAGTATCATTGCTTACCAACTTTAAATCACTACGAAGTCACTCTTAGACTTTAAGCATCTGATATGATTTCCTGGATTAAATGACTCAGTTTCTCCTCACAGCTCAGAGTCCTACATCTGCATTCATAATCATATCCTAAGGAAGTCTATTCAGATTTCATAATCTTTTCAACACATTTTTTAAAAACTTACTTTAAATATTTATACTCAACGTTACTAATGGAAGTTATCTTTAAAATATTTTAACTTCCTCAATATTAGGCTACTCTCATAGTTGAATGATTATTCAAACTATCTTTTGAAAAACATAAAATTACCATCAAAATACATGATATAGGGTCTGGGGATTTAGCTCAGCAGCATAAGCGCCTGGCTAGCAAGTGCAAGGTCATGAGTTCAATCCCCAGTACCCCCCCAAAAAAAAATATATATATATATATGTATATGTATATACATATATATATATATGTGTGTGTGTGTTAAAATACCTCTGCTAAAAGAAAATAATCTTTTCTTTTTTTATTCACATATTTATGGAATGCTTACTATGTACTAGATGATTAAGAAGGTAAATCAGTAAACTAGTATATCGAAGTGTGACAACAACCAATAAGGAAAATGAGGCAGGGAAGGTTACTGAATGTATTGGGAGAGTAACAGTAAAGACCGAAAGAAATAGGGAAGTTACCCACACAAACACCTGGGAGAGGAGGGAGCAGCAAGTGACAAGGCCACATCAGGGCAGAAGCAGGCCTGCACTGTAGAAAGACTATCCACGAGGTAGGGTTAGGGAAAAACTGGTGAAGAGGGATGGGAGAGCATTAGAAGGTATGGCCTAGGAGGCAATCATGTAGGGTCTTGGGTGTCATTGTAAGGACTTGGGTTTTTATGGTGAGAAGGGAAGATACAGCATTTTAAACAGGCTAGTGACATGATTTCACTTAGATTTTAACAACTCTCGCTGTCCTAACAAGTGTACAGACAGAACAGAAGGAGACTGTTGAAATAATTCAGGTGGCAAATGATGGGAAGAAGCAGTGAAGGTGGGAAATGTAATCAGATTGCAGATATGTTTGGAAGGAGGTGCCCACTGGATTTGCTGAAAGATCAAATATAAGATATGAAAGAAAGAAAAGTTATGAAATGAATGCCTACTTGTTTGTTTTGTCCAAGCATTATGGAACTGCCACTTCTTGATATAGGAAAGACTTAGGAGTAGGCGATGGTGTAGAATATTAGCAAATCGGTTTTTGACAGTTAAATTTGAAATGGGATTTTAGACATCCTAGGTCATCTTCAGAGAAGCGATTCAATGCAAAAATCACAATTATGGGAGGATATCTGGGCTAAGGATAACATAGATGTGTACTTAAATTAAATTATAAGAAGCCCATGGATTAATAACCAATAAAGAAACCAAAAAAGGTGACTAAGGAGACATGGCCAAAGAAGAAAAGCAAGCAAATATGGAAACCTGGAAGGCAAATAAAGTTTTTATTTCACTCTTTGGATAATATGTTTGATTTGTGTAAAAAGCCATGTAAAGCCAAAACAGAATGGATGAATAATCCTTTTCATTCTTTGTGTGAACAAGAAACATTAAAATGATTTTATGACTATAAGTCAACCCTACAATTTACCTTAAAATATAGCCTTTAAATATATAAGAAATGGCAGCACTAGAATACAGCTGTATCATCCCATTGTGACCACACTGAAAATCTTAGGTTAAATGGCCAAACACCCAATATTTGTGATGGGTAAAGAATAGCTGAGTGGCAAACATGAATCTCTTCTGATGGAAAGAAAATTTTATGAGTTTCAGATATGTATAAAACAGTTCTAAACATGTTGTTTAAAGTATCATATAAATGTTACTATTTTTAAAATTGGCTATTACAAAAAATGTAGAAATAAACTTTCAGAGGGCAGATTTCTATTCAATCTGTATGGCATTTAACAGTTGTGTATGACTTTCAATTCACTTCATTGCGCAGGGATTTAAATTGCCATGTCTTTAGATGGAAGTGTATTAATATCCACCCACCTATTCTGCGTGATGCTGGCAGGGGCTCAAATGTCTTAACAAAGGGACTTTGAAACTACTGATACCCGAAGCAAGTCATGACTTAAGTTGCATTTTAAAAAATTCACCCATTTTTGTTTCTTTGAATAAACCACTCTACTTATCTTGAAGATGCTTCTTTGAGAGTCTGATCAAAATGAAATACCTCCAATAAAATCACATATACACACATACACACAGAACTTGGTATGCAAGTGCACACTGATTGAAAAATACTTTGAAAAAACAATAGGAGCCATCATAAATTTCTTGGGTGAAAGAGAAACTTAATAATTTCTAAAACCTTTGATTGTAGCCAAGGGTGGTGGTGCACACCTCTAATCCCAGTATTCTAGGAGGCTGAGGCAGGAGTATCACAAGTTTCAACTCACTGTGGCCAACTTAATGACACCCTGTCTCAAAATTAAAAATAGAATAAAGTATAATAAAACACTGGGTGTAAATCAGTGCAGAAGCACTGGCTTCAGTGCCCAGGGCTGGGGGGAAAAGAGGTTTGTGCTGCAAGCAGTAATGCAGATAGAGGAGAGGAGTGTCAGGTAGGCCACCCAGGAAGGTACCGCAAAACTTGGACTGGAAGTAAGGTTGTATACCTTAAAATGGTAGCAGAGTAGAGATGAACAACAGATATTGTAGGAATACAGTTGCCAGATAAAAATATAAGATACCAAAATAAACTTCAATTTTAGACACATGCCAAATAAATTTTTAGCATAACTATATGCTAAATATGGCATGAAGCATACTTATACTAAAACATTACTTATGGATTATCTGAAATTCATGTGTAACAGGGCATTCTGTGTTTTCATTTGCTAAATCTGGCAGCCCTAGAGAAAAACTAGTAAACTCACTCTGATCTCCACCTCCACATTTCTCTCAAGCAGATTCTGAAACAAAAATGTATGTAATATGATCACCATGAAATGAAAGTCACTACTAGTCTGTCTTTTTAGGGAATTCTGAAGAGATTGGTAAAATGTCAAAACAGTTTTTATAGACCCATTTAATTTTCAGCTGATGTATGAGCGGAACTACTAATGTTGTGGTATATTCTACTCTTTTTTGTTTTTATTTTGGATTCCCCCCACTCCAGTTCTGAGTTTAAATGCAAGCACTCTGCCAAATATTCTGTTCTTAATGTAGGTTTGGTACTTTGCAATCTAAATGAATGTGTATCTGTATGAGCATGCACAAACTTAGAATATGCAAAGGAACCAATGGCTCAGAGTTCCTACTAGAGAGATAACTGAATAGGCAGCATGTGTTGTATTATCTGCAATTAGATAGACTATCATCCTCCTACTACCTACACACATAGGTACACACATGTGAATGTATTAGTACCAACAGGGAAAATTTTTTTCCAAAATAGTCCATGTAGCCTAAGCCTATGGCTTTATTTGTTTGGATACTGTATAAGGGGAGAGAAAGAAAGGCTCAGACTGTGAAGCCTCTTTCAGTGGAGACAGGGACTCTTGAAGCGTTTAAAGAAAGGGACACATTTGAGGTGGTAATGCAAACCTACCAGCAGATCAAGAAAGAGATTCAGAAGGGTGAGTCTCCATTAGAAAGCTTAAGACCCGTGGGAACTTTCCTCAAGAGATAAAAAGGAAAATCCAAAGTATGGTGACAGAACATTAACCCTTGTCTCTCCTTTATAATTCCTGTCTGAAATATGGAAGATTTGGTAGGACTTGGATACTGACTGAATTCTCAGTAGTAATAGAGAAACTTGAAAATGAATCTATAGGCTTCTTCCTTCTATAATTCCTTAAAGTGCAATGGGTGTTTAAAAAATGCTACAGACTGTTTCTTTAAATGGAAGGAGGAATCATTAAGATAGCATTTATATATGTTCAACTCTCATAAGGAAAATATACCAAATAAAGTCACTAGCCATGTATCTCCCTACAGTAGAAAAAGAAATAAAAACAGTTCCTCATAGAAAACCATTATATTCCACTCCCAGTGATAACAAAGTTACAAACATAAGTCAAATTGGCTCACATTAATTAAAATATATAACTATATTACAACCAAATCTCTGAAAAGCCCAAAATATTTAAGAGAAACACTAAAAAGACATTCACGGTAGCTTTGCAAGTTAAAACATTAAAACAATACATCTTCCAAATGAATCAAATGGGCTCAGTTAATTTCATGTTACTTCATGTCCATAAAGAAAAACATATTAAAAAATCTATGTATTAAGTAAGCATTGATAATGTCAACACAAAGGAAGTAGCTCTGCTCTATTTCCAGCTCGAATATTCCTTTGGCCCAACAGCTTATTATTTCCTGCTGTTGTACTCTGGGAAGTAGCACACACAACTCAATCTTTGTCACTTTTTCTCTGTACCAGGATCCATGGAAAGAATTATTTGGTGTTGCCTGATAATCCTCCCAAAACTGGCTCCTCTCAGTCAGATCCAGAAGCTATCCGAAGGTAGATTCCTAACATAAAAATCAAAATTATCTGGAGAGTTGTTAATATACTGGGATCTTTCCCAGATACAATGATTCAGTAAGTCTGGTTATAGATTTGGGAATTTACATTTCTAACAAGTATCCTAGGTGATTTGAAGAGAGATGGTCCACAGGTCATTCTTTAAAAAAAAAACTCTGGTTTAGAGTAATTGGAGTAATTTTCAGTGTCTACTCACCAACAAGATGTGGTAGGGAGATAAGTATCAACCTTTCTATAATGTTCATAACAAGGATGGGTAAAACTAATAGAAAAATATTTAAGAGCATAGGACACAGCTTTCATGACCTCTCCAAAGTGTATAGTTTACTCATAATCTGTCTTGGTACTTTTCTCGTGCCTTTTTTTTTTTTTTTTTTTTGTACCAGGGATTGAACTCACAATCTCGTGCCTGCCAAGCAGGCGCTTATGCCACTGAGCTAAATCCCCAGCGCTTAGTTACTTTTCTTATTGCTGGTACAAAATATCTGACCCCCAAATTTAAAGGAGGAAAGGTTTATTTCCGCTCACAGTAGGTAGAGGTTTCGGTTCATATTTGGCTGGCTCCAAAGGCAGCATGGCAGAGGAGCTTCGCAGAGGAGAAATAGTCACATGGTGCGACAGGGCAGGCAGAAGGCAGCAAACAGCAGCAGCAGTAAAGCTGCCTTCCCTCTCTCCCTAATAGTCTATGCAAATTGTACGCCTACTGATTGGGGCTCCCATTATCCACACCTTTAATTCCAGTCTCACACCCTTTATCCACATTCACGCACCCTAATTCCAACCATTTTTTAAACTTCCCACCCTGTGACTGCATGAGGCTTTGGGAGACATCTAGATTCAAACTACAACATAATCCAAATAGGAAACTGAAATAATTAGAATTTTCATAGTTCTATCCTAAAATAAATGAGGTTCATTATGTATTCGGCACTGTACGATTCTAAATTGCTTCCTGAGTCATCAAGAATTCACCAGTGATTAAATTAAGCTCCTCATAGTTTTAATTCTATGAATATTTTATTTTATTATTTGGAAAGTAGTTATCTTAAAATCTGGTTATGATAAACCTTAGATAATTGGAATATTATATTTATGAAGCTATCTCTTTAATCATTCCATATAAATAGAAACTTACAGCATAAATCTCTTACCATTATGGTATACTTCATTATATCAAGTTATAGCATGTATTTTTCTGAGCATTTTGATTACACACGCAATACTTCTTCCACCAGTATCTGTATATGATACAGTTTAGTTTTAAAACTCAAAATATTTTAAATATATTGAGTTATTCTTAAAGAGAAAAAAATTTTAAAAAACAATTTGGATTTTTCCATGTTATTAAAATGTAGAAAAAACGAAAATGGTAATTCTTTATATAGTTAGACTGAGTTTTATATATATATGAGACAATGTAGTTTTTAAAAATGTGCTTTTAGTTTGATATTGAAACATGACTTATTTACATGTGAAATAATGCAGAATTCATACTGATGAATAACAGAATGAACAGCTAGTCAACAAGGCTCTTTGAACCTGAGAATAGGACTCAACAACCTACATGACTGCTTATAGAAAAAAACTCTTGCTCACTGCCTGCCTCTCATTCATTTCCACTGCTTCCTGTTATAGTCCAGGAATATCCACAATACTACTGGGGCATACTGTTACATGGTATACAGTATGTGAAATGAATTTTTAAGACTCCTATGATTAAAAGATTATACCAGTTTAGACAAATGTTTAGAGGGACATTAAGGAATATTTTAATAACAGAACTGATTGTAGACAATCATTTTCAAGATACGATGTTGTTATGTTTTGTGTCTGGATGTTCCTCCAAAGCCTCTTGCAGTCATGAGGGGCAGGCTTTTTTTGTTGTTGTTGTTGGATGTAGCTGAATCTAGAGTTTGTGACTGATTCCTAGTGCTGAGGATTCCTAATGCTGAGATTACGAGTTCTGGGATTAAGGATGGGTGATTGCTGGATAGCTCCACTGATTGGACTGGCACTGCACTAATATCAGCAGTCTGCATAAGATAAAAAGGGGCAGAAAGAGGTTTGTTTCACCTTTTGCTTTTGTTGCTTTTGCTGTCTTCTCCTGCTATGAACTGCTGCCTCTCTGCCACACCACCCTGCCTTGGAGCCAGCTGATTGTGGACTGAAACCTCTACAAACGAGCTAAATAAGCCTTTCCTCCCTTAATTTTGGGCATCAGGTATTTTGTCTCAGCAACAAGAAAAGTAACTAAGACAGATGTTTATCAGTTTAACATACAACTTGTCCATTCCAGTCAGGCTGACCCCACTGTCATGACTGACACCATCCTACTTCTAGTGATGTAACTCAACATTATTCACACTTATAAAAACGAAATTTATGCTTTCTTTTTTGCCTTTTTGAAGTAATGAGTATAAAAGGAAGATATTGTAGATACAATAGTTGGAGAAAACTAACAATGAAATGAATTTAGGAGAGTTAAAAGACAAACTATACGGTTTCAAAGTCAATTTAAAAAGAGAACACATTAAACTAAAAAAAATCGTGAATAGCGAAAATCAACAAATTTTCAAAACAGACACCAAATGCTTGATCATTCTAATTGTGCCCAATAGGGATGTACCAGAAAATCAACCATTAATAGGAAGTTCACTGTAGGTTTTTGATAAGTATCTCTTTGATCAGATTTAGTAACTCTTTTAAATTACTTTTTGCATATACTGAGTTTTATGAGAAGCTTTTACTACAGTTTTTGAGATCGTTGTTTATTTTATGTGATAAATTATATTAATTTTATGTCAAACTAATCATGTATTCTGGAATCAACCATTTGGGCATGATGTGTAATTTTTTTTTAAGATGTCAGGGATCAACCCAGGGCCCAGCATGCTAAGCGCTACCATTTGTTTTGTTTTGGCTTGGTTTGGTTTGGTTTGGTTTGATACTCTTGTCATGTAGTTCAGGCTGGCTTTGAACTCACTTATGTAGCCCAGGCTGGCCTAAAATTCATGGCAATTCTCCTGCCTCAGCCTCCTTAGAGCTGGGATTACAAGTGTGCACTACTACGCTAGGCTTTAAGTTCTACCATTGAGATATATTCCCAGCCCCACGAAATGTAATGCTTAATATATATTGCTAGATTTGTTTGCTGACCAGTTTGGTTTGTTTGGGATTTTGCATATCTATTCGGGAGACTGGCCTGTAAAGTTTTCCTTTCTGTTTGGCATGTGTTTCAAAGTTATGCTAGTCTAGAATATTACCTCCTTCTATTTGTTTCCTATTTTAAATGAAATAGGAAATATTTCATTTAAAAGCTAACTAAAGAGCTGATACATTTTCAAAAGTCTTAAGTATAAGCACTGTTAAGGACAAGCACAGTAAATAGAAAAATGATGTTTAAAAAAATTATTACCAAGTAGTTAGTCTCAAAGACCAGTTTGGAAATAGTAACACTGATATTATGCAGCAGACACTTTTTTATTTCACTTAATTCCATCAACAGCACAATTACTACTGTAATCAAAAGGAAGAAACTGTCACTGGACTGTTTGACTTGCCTAAGGTTACACAATCAATATGTATCAATGCTGAAATCTGAACACAGTTCTAACTGCAGAGGCTGAGCTCTGAGTCACTTTTCTCTCCTTTCTCTCTCCAAGCAGAAATTTGGGGTATTTGGGAGGACTTTTCGTACACTCACTAATAGTAACAACTCACAGGTCTATAGCCAAAATAAACATGGCCCTTTTCCAAAGAACTAAAATTATAAAAACTCTAAATGTCTAAGCTTCATTATGAAAAGTTGGCAGTGATTCAAAATATATTAGCAGAGGACATAAAATTTTAAAACCAGAGTAAAGACAATTATGGGACTTCTTATTAAAATAAACATTTAAATATATGTAACAAATATACACAGAAAAATTTGTAAAGTAGATATACAATCCAACAGATTGGTCTCCACTGCTAAATTTTGGACTATTTTGTTCAATATATGTATAAAACATACTCCATTCGTTCTAGACACATAATTTTTCATATTTTTAACAACACTGCTATCGAAATACATTTTAGCATCAGTGATGTCTTAAAGTTGTCAAAGTTACAAAAACAAATTGCCTGAATTAAGGTGCATTTCTGACAAAAGATTGATGATTCCATCTTTCTAGGGGAACCAACTGAATACTTTCAATCAAATCTTCTTCTGAGGCTTTTTGGACAGTGCTGGAAGTGAGAATTGAAGTGATAATCTGAATGAGGACCTGCTACATGTCGGCTGTAATTTTTTGTTTTCTTTCTTAGATGTCAAGTTAAGTATTACAGAGGCTGTATTTATCACATCTTAAATATTCTTCAGGTATTATTTTGGTGGTTTCCCAGAATTTCATGATAATCCATTATTTAGTCCCATATTTATAGATTTAGATTGCTTCTAATTTTTATCACCATAGAAATATAGCTGTGATGGGCATCATTTCCATACATCTTCATGTTATCTCTGATCACTTCTTGAGAATAATTCCTAAGAGTTAAATCAAATAATATGAATATTAAGGCATTTCTGTTATGAATTAACTAACTGATCTGCAGAAATATTCATCATATTATACAACAACCAACAGTTATCCAAAGGACCTGTTTCTTTTCACATAAGTGAAATTTATCAAGTTTTACATGCAAAAATACAAAGGCATTCATTAATTTATACTTATTTTTGTGACAGAATGTTTCATGTGTTTATGGTCATTGCAGCTGTTCATTTATGAATCAAATCTTGATGTCATTTATTTCTTTTTTGACTATTTCTCATCTCATCTTGGGATATCTTTTTATGTTAAATTTTTAAAAGAATATTATTGCTACTAATATTTTTCCATTTCCTTGTCTTTTTAACTCATTCTTAGAATTTTTCTATACAACTAAGCATTTAACATTTTTGTTTTGTTTCTGTACATAGTCTTATATTAAATAGTATTTCCTGATTTTCTTTTTAGTTGTTTTATGATTAGTTCTCAACTTTTCATTCCTCATGAAACTTATCTATGTATATGCATAAGGGTATTAACAAAAGTTGCAAAAGCATTGAAGTTAATAAAGATATATTAATGTTATAATGTCTAACATGAAAATAGAATTAGAGTGAACTCAAAGAGAAAAAAATATGATCTGCCCCCTCATCCATTCTCTGCTAGAATCTACTATTTTGGTACCTGAACCAAATGACTGTGTTTGCTATATCATTCACATTCTCATTGTTCCAAGCTAACAGCTTAGAATAGTAGTAGTAGTCCAAGTTTTTTATTTTTAAAAGACTTTATTAACAAAGAAAAATATAATTGCACAGTGCATGGTTAAATGGAGGAAGAAGCTGTTCACATACAGCAGGAGGCAACTAGGCCTTGCACTCCACCACAGCAAGCTTGGCTACCACTCTAAGAACTGTAACCCATTCACAGCACAGCCATTGGGAGGTTCTGTTCCATAGTTGGTTGCTCTGTTACTTACCATGTTCCTCTGATAGGATTCCTGATGGGCTATTATGTTACTAAGATAGTGTAAGGCAGATGCTGGTACTAATAAAAGAAGCCTGACTGTGACTATGAGATAAAACAAGAACCCTGAACAAGACACAGATCAGGAAACCATCCTCCTGTCCCTTGCCAAAATAAGGAAAGGAGATTGAAATTTAGGAATGCAATTAAATAACTGTTACTGGTCATATGCAATCTTTATAAATGACATCCCCTCATTTGAGTTTGCATAGGGAAACTGAGTGTCTTCCAGACTGTGGAATTATCAGTCATTAAGATCTTCTAGGGCCGGAGATATAGCTCAGTGGTACAATGCCTGCCTGCAAGCACGAGGTCCTGAGTTCGATTTCTGCTACTAAAAGGAAAAAAATCTTCTCAGTTACTATAAGCGCAAAGGTCTGAGCTTTTCTAAGGAGACACAGTTGCAGAAGCTGTTGTCCCTGGCACTAGTAACATGGCTATAACATTAGGACTCCAACTTTTATTTTTAGAATGTTTTTATTTTCATTAAATACTTTGCTTTTCCATGAACTTTATAAGCCATGTTTATCATTCATTGAATTATTATAGACCACAATGTTCTCACAGTCCAAGTATTTATTAAACATATTACTTCAGTTATAATGCTAAATCATTACAACATGATATATTTTCCTACAAAAGTATTTTTCAAAAAGTCGGTCTGATACAACTCTTCTATATTTCTTCTTGAATATATTTTCAGGTATATTTGTATAACTATCAAATCACCATCTGAAACAGAGTTCTTGTTGAATATTCAGGCACCGAGCACTACAACCTGTACTGCTTTTAAGAGCAAAAATGATTTTCAAATATAGGGGCAATAAGGAATAGTGTAACAGAGCTTATTTCCAGCAATATAATGTACATGACAGCTTGAATAAATCTCTCATTATTTTTTATACTAGATTAAACATGAATACAACTCTTTAAGTGAGTTGCTGATCTGCTAATAAAGGAAGGGAAATCCTCAGAGGCCATAAATAAAAGAATAAATCAATGATACAAAAAGCATGGGAGCCAGTGGTAGTCCCCAAAATGTCTGCTGATCTCTAGTGACGTAGAGGTTTCAAAATCAACATAGATATTCTTCTTTCATCTACATGGAATGTTTTTCAGAATAGGCCATATGCTATGCCATACAACAAGCCTTAATAAATTTAAAATGATTGAAATACAAAGTATATTCTCCAACCAAATGCATGAAATAAAAGATCAGTAACAAAGAAATATGAGAAATGCACAAATGTATGGAAATGAAACAAGACACTTTCCTAAGTAATGGAATGAAGGAGAAATTACCAAAGAAATCAGAATACTTTAAACTGAATGAAAATGGAAATATATCAGAATTTATGGAATGTAGATAAAGCAGTGCTTAGAAGAAAATGTACAGCAATAAAACCTTAAAAAAGACAGTTCTCAAATCAACAATCTACAATTCTATCTTAAGACATTAGAGAAAAAGAAGCACAAATTAAATCTAAAGATAGGCAGAAGAAAATAATAGAGTAAAAAATTAATGACATAGAGGATAAAAAACACAGACAAAATCAACAAAACCCAAAGTTAGTTTTTTAAAAAATATCAATAAGCTACAATGACCAGGAAAGAAAAAAAAAGACTTAAATGATTTAAATCAGGCATTAAAAAGGGTACACTGCTACTGATATTAAAGAAATAAAAATTATAAATGAATACTGTAAACAACTATATACCAACTGTCATAGTCAGTTTTTTCTGAAAAACTGCTGAGACACAATACCCAACACCCACAACTTAATGGTGAGGTTTATTTCAGCTCAGTTTCAGAAAATTCAGTCTACAGTAGCCTGGCTTCAACACAGAAGGGCATGGTGGAAGGACCTAGCAGAGGAACAGTTATCACCCAGTGGCAGACAGGAAGCAGACAGTGAAGAGAGGAGTCAGGAAGGGAGTATACCCCCTTCCAGGTCACACTTCCAGTACCCACCTCCTACCATGACCCACCTCCTAACAACAAGTCAGCTATAATGCTGCCATGGTCCAGTCACCTTCTAAAAACTAAACTGAGTTTGGGGTAGACTTCCAGATCTAAATTACAACATTCCATCCCTGGCCTCCAAAAGACTCACGCACATCTCTTTATGCAAAATGCATTTACTCTAAGAGGTGTCAAAGTGTTAAAAAGTTCAAATCCAAAGTCTCCTCTGAGACTCAAGGCAGACTGCTTGCTGTAAGCCCCTGTAAAAATCAAAAAGAAAGTTAAACACTATCAATATGCAATGACCCAGGGTAACATTCCTATTCCAAAAGGAATTAATAGGCAAATAGAAATGGGCCAAAACCGATCAGCGCAAGTATTAAATCCTGTAATTAGGAGTCCCATGCCTAGCGCCCAGGACATACCGAAGTATGAGCTCCAAAAGGCTTGGGTGGTCCCACCTGTACAGCCTTGCTGGTTCCAGCCCTCACAGCTTCTCTCTTGGGCTAGCTTTGCTAACTGCATGCCGTTTTCCTTAGCATACATTCTATGTTCCCAGCTCTTCTAGATTTCTGGAGTTTCCACTGTACTTTGGGTTTTACTCTCATAGCTTCATACACTGTCCTCTTAGAGGCACAGTGTCTGGCCTCTCGACCTTTCTTCTGAAATCTGGGTAGAAGCCTCACTGACTTCACAAGTCTTGCACTGTGCATGCTTGTGAAACCGGCACCACCTGGATAACTCTAAGGTCTGCCTCTAGTTCAAGCAACAGTCAGACCCTCTTGAATCATGGCTACAGTAACTTCTAAGTGACTGGATGGCTGAACACTATGAAAAGAATCCTGAGAAACAATTCCCTATGCAGACTTTTTTGAGTAGGAAGCCTAGGGATTCTCTCCTTAAAAGTAAACTTAACAAATTTGCACCTTTGAGCCAGAGAAGGGTAGGGTCTTGCTTGTTCCTAAGATGGCCTCGAGTTATCGTCTCTATTGCCCTGATGCAAAGTACATGGCATCTTTTTTAGTGCTAATATTTTCAGCAATCATATTCTCATTTTATAAGAACTCTCTTTCTGGCAAAACTGAAACCATTTCAAATGGGCTTTTTGCTCCTGCTTCTCAGGTAAATCTCACTGAAAGCAGCAAGCAGTACTCATGCTATGGCCTAAACACTGACTGTCTTGAAATTTCCTCTGCTGGAGTAATTAGTCCTCTATTCTTATTCTCTCACAAAGTCTCAAGACATGGGCAAATTTTGTCAGAGCTAACATACATGTTCTTGAGTCCAACTGCCATTTAAGTCCTTTTTCCCAACTGAAACACCCTGATCCTGGTCTTGACTATCTGCATTTGTATCAGCATTGTGTTCTTCTGAGCTCTGACTAGAATCTCCCACCAAACTTGGCTTACTTACAGCATTCCAGTTTCTCTAGCAAGCATCTCCAGACCTAAAACAAAATGGTCAGGTACAGTCACAGCAATGACTCCATTTCTCTGCTTAGTCACTTTCCTTATTGCTGAGACATGCACCCACAATTTAAAGGAGAAGAGGTTTATTATGGCTCCCAGTTTGAGAGGATTCAGTCCAGAGATAGCTGGCTCCAAGACAAGAAAGGCATGGTGGAAAGGCCTGGTGGAGGAACACTATTCATCCCCTGGCAGTCAGGAAGCAAAGAATGAAGAGAGGACATGGGGAGGGAGATATACCCTATCATACCAAGTCATGCTCCATATGATTCACTTCCAATAAGGCTCTACCTCCTAAGAGCAAGTTGGCTATAGCATTGTCATAGACCGGTTACCTTCCAAAAGCTCCACCTTTGAACACATGAGAATTTGGGGGAACATTCTAGATCTAAACCACAACACTAACAAATTAAATAATAGATGAAATATATAAATTCCTGAAAGGACATCAAAGAAAAAAAATCTGATGAAACCTGTAACAAGTAAACAGATTTAGTAATTATCAAACTACCCACATAAGTCCAGACCCAAGTACTTTTGCTGGTGAATTCTATCAAACATAGAAACAGTAATACCAGTTCTTTACTCTTTCAAAAAAAAATGTAAGAAGACTTACTAAATCATTTTGAGACTAGTATTATTCTGATGCCAAATCCAGATAAATCTCACAAGAAAACTACAGACCAGTATTTACTAGGAATACAAATGCAAGACCCCTCAACAAAACACTTGCAAGCCAAATCCAGCAACATATAAAAATTTATAAGCCATGACTACAACCTAAAACTTATCCAAAAAGCAAGGTTAGTTTAACATTTAAAAATCAATCTCCATTATCAACAGAATAAAAGACAAAAATCACAAAGAAAACAAATTTGATAAAGTCCCATTTATCTTCATGATAAAAACAAACTAAAAGAGAACTTCAACCTGATAGAGAAATTAAAAAACACTCTGAGATGAATGAAAATACAACATACTATTACAAATTACGCTTCTATAAACATGGGTACACATATATCACTGCCAACACTATGTATTGAAGACCCTGTTCTTTCACCATTTTGCACTGTTGGCAGCTTTCTCAAAAATCAGTTCAACATAAATGTTCATTTCTTTCTGGGCTCTTTTATTCCATTAATCTATGTATCTATTTTATACGAGTCCATGCTATTTTGATTACTATGACTCTGTAGAATATTTTAAAATCAAGTAGTATGATTCCTCCAGTTTTGTTTTTTTGCTCAAGATTGTTTTGATTATTACATACAAGTTTTAGAATTTTTTCTATTTTATGAAAAATGTCATTTGAATTCTGATGGAAATTGCATTGATTCTACCAATTGCTTTGAGTAATACAGATATAGTAACAATATTATTTCTTCCAACATATGAGTATGGGGTATCTTTCCACTTGTACCTTAATTTCTTTCATCATTTTATATTTCATCTGCATATGGTGATAGTTGTAAAAAAAATAGTACTTAATTTTTTCAAGTAAGTTTGTGAGTACAGGAAAGTGTCACTAATTTTTACATGTTGATTTCATATCCTACGACTTAACTGAATTTGTTTGTTTAAGGTTTTTGGTAGCGACGTTTTGGGTTTTCTATATGTAGGACCATGTCATCTGCAAACAGGGTCAATTTCATTTTTTCCTCTATTTGAATACCATTGTTCAGAGAGAAGACTTCAATCCTGGAACAGCCTCCACAGACCCAGCATCTAGGACCAACTATGCTTGGACCCAGAATCCAGGCCTAGCCTGCTGCCCAAGTCAGTCCTTGCAGACCTAGAGTCCAGAATAGCACTAACACACCTGTTATAGTGTGGTCAGTCCTGTGTCCCCCACAAAACCTCACATATTGTGGCATGGACAGGGCTGAGTCTGGCATTCATGATTGGTTTGTTGTCTGGCACTGGGATTGGTGATGTGACTGCTGCACCCGCCCAGGGATAGAGCTGACATACAGAGTAAGGGTGGAAGGAATGCCTAACTCTCTTCTTCCTGGTTGGAATGCCTTGTTGTTTGTGCAGCCATGAATGGCGGCCCCACCACACCATGCTGCCTTGGAGCCAACTAAGTATGGACTGAAACCCCCTGAGAACTGTAAGAAATAAACCTTTCCTTCCCTAATTTTGGGCATCAGGTATTTTATCTCAGTAATGAGTGAAAAGTAACTAAGACAACACCCAACTCCAGGTTAAGTACTATGAACCAAGCTCCTGGCCAGTTCTTGTAGCTATAGAAACCACATGAGTGCTATCTCAAGCTTAAGAGTGGGCCTTGTAAGCTCCACTGACATGCATATGATAGTGCAAGCCAGTCCCAGGCTTCAGGCCCATCCCCACATACTCAGGCTCCAGATCCATTCCAGTGTACCCAAACACCAGTCCTATTCCAGTACCTGACTGACCTTGCAGATTCAGATTCAAGGCCCATCTCATCACCAGGTAAGTACTCAACCAAGGTACTAGATCAGTCTTACTGAGGATTCCAGTGGCAAGCCCACCTGCCACATGGCCTGCTTAGAATCTTGGGATATGTTAACTGCTGAAGAGTTTTACCAAATAAAGCCAGCCTGCCAAAAGTAGAATAAGTCCCTGCTCATTCAAGTAAGCATCAGTGCATTTCCACAGAGTTGACAGTCTGGCATCATGGCAACTAGGGTTCACAATAAAATACAAGAGACAGAAAAGTATAGGGAACTTTGGAGACCTGCAGAGGGTTTCTCTCAAGTTTCCTACAGCACATTGATCAATGCATGTTTGAAAAGATTACTGAGATTGAAAGAATCAATGAAAAACAGTAGAGGCAAAAGTGAATAATGTTTACAAGAACAGTGCCTGCTAGTTAGAAGCTGAAAGAATTCATCTCAAGCAGATTCTACCAAAATAATTCCTGCAAGCATAAGGAAAACACTTACAATACAGAATATGGATACATAAAGATATGAGATTCAGGGTTAGAGAGAACAATGGCTGCACCAGCAAACAAGCCCAGTATGGGAACCAGTGCCATATGTGGGCTGCTGGCAGACTAAGAACAACTAGACCCAAGCCTCACCCCATTGAGTCAGCACCATTTGTGCACCGGGGTCACAGAGAACACTGGCTGCACCAGCAAACAAGCCCAGTCTGGGAACCAGCACCAAACGCAGGTCGCCAGTGGACTGGGAACAGCTGACACCCAAGCCTCTCCCTGTGAGTCAGCACCATTCGTGGACCGGGGTTAGAGAGAACAATGGCCGCACCAGCAAACAAGCCCAGTCTGGAAACCAGCACTATGCGCAGGCCGCAGCCAGACTGGGAACAGCTAGACCCCAGCCCCTTCCATAGCCCGGGCTGGCAAACAGGAAGTACCATCTCCCCACTTCCACCCCATAAGTGACCGGCTGATCTGGAAAAACACAGGCTGTGATTATAGCTATCAAGGTGAAATACAACTGGATGCCTGTGGTGCTTTGTTGCTTCACTAACGCTGCACGTCTAGGGCCAGTGGTCTGATCATAGGTTCAGAGGATATTGCTAAGCAGTGTGACATCTCGGGGGGGAATCTCCTTCCAAGGGTTGCAGCTATTGTTCATCCCCTATGATCTTTTGAGATCCTATGTCATTTCCATTGTCTTGTTGTGTTGGGTTTTATTCTTTTCTTTTGTTTGATTATTTCAAATCTGATGGCAAGAGAAGCTATTTCAAGGATAGCAAGATATATTATGGTAGCAACTTTGGATTTACTATTGGCTTGTTTTGAAGACCTTTATTGCATTCATTGTTTTCTTTCTATTGCTTCTATTCTATTCTGTTGATTTTTACTATGTCCGAAGTTATCTGCAGCTATTTTGAAGACATCAAAAGGCATTATGGTAACTACTGTTGATTTCATAATGTTTTGAAGTTCTGTATTCCCTACACTGATTTGATTTGATTTTACTGTTATATCCTCTTTAAAATAAAAAGTTTAAAAAAAGAAATGAAAAGCATTGAAAATGGTAACTAGAAGAGTACACCCAAGAATTTTGGTATTATTGAAATCTTAGTTGTGTAAGTAAAAACTGCTATAAACTTTGTAACATATGAAATAAGATATTTAAACCAGTAATACAGAAAATAGTGGAGTAGTAAGCAACAAGTCAGCCTCTCCGAATTTTGGAATTCAGACACTGAAAATTGACCACTAGCGGGAGAAAAAAAAGTACAAAGAAATTGAAAACAGCACAATGTGGAAAAACAAAAGGACAACCTGCATCCCCAACCCACTCCCACCTGAAGCTCCCAGTTTATGGCTCACAAGAAAGGAAGGCTGAATCTACAAATTGAAAGCAGTGATTCTAGAGGGCTTTTAGGGAGAAACGTGGTGGTGGAACAGACCAGTGGATGCTGTGAGTTGCAACAGCTAGTGAATGACACCAGGCCATACCCCCTGGAAAGGGTGCTCAGTCAGATGCCATCCCAGGAAGGGGTTATTTTAAGCTGTGGTACAGCTTTAAATCAGGGCTCCAAGTGTCACATTCCCATACCCACTGGATGAGGGACAGCCACAGGAGACAACCCTGTGGTCAGGCTGACAAGAGACCTCTCCATGTGGGATTTAAACTGAAGGACACAGGGCCCCATCCCACAGCCAGAGACCAGCCTCAGCCTGAATAGCTCTGGACTTGAATTCCCAGAACTACCGCCCTCACCCTAATGCTCCTGCATTTAGCACAGATGTGGGGTCTGACTGGTTTCCCTACCAGCAGTAGCAGGGACATGTCTTGATTTGGACAGTGCCCCCAAATTGTAGATCCCAGAAGAAAACCATGTTTGAAATCTCAAGGAAATTTATTTTTTGTTGCTTGTTTTATTGTGTGCATTTTTTTTTTTTTTTTTTTTTTTTTTTTTTTTTTTTTTTTTTTTTTTTTTTTTTTTTTTTTTTTTTTTTTTTTTTTTTTTTTTTTTTTTTTTTTTTTTTTTTTTTTAGTTTTTTTCTTTATCTCTGGTTTTTTTTTTCACCAGTTTATTGGGGCTTGGGGAATTTTCCTTTGTTCTTATTCTTTCTTCCTCTTCTTCCTCCTCTTCTTCCTCCTCCTCTTCAATTGTCTTACTTTCTAATTTATTTCTTTTTCTCCTTCTTTTTAACTTCTATTTCTTACCAGGTTTTTTTCTTATCTTTACCTAATTATAAAAACATCCTCCTACTCCCTAATAGGATCATTTGTACCACTTTTCTCTCCTCCTCCACCTATCATAGTCTAAAGTTTCAAAGTTTTCCCCTTGGATTCTCCCATTCCTAAGCCTTATATCATTAATAACTGTATAACCATCAAACTTTATTAATCTCTTGATAGTTAACTATAAAATTACTAGTGTATTCTTTTCTACTATTAGCAGGGATATAGCTGTCACATTTAGTATATAGCTGTAATCAATACCTGGGTTGTTTTAATCTTTATATCATAACTGTGAATCAGTTCTCTTTTTTTTTTTTTAGGTTTTTTGAGATGTGGGTCTTGCTTTGTACATCAGGCTGGCCTAAAACTCGTGGTAGCTTCGGGCTACATTTCAAGCCCTAAAATATAGCAACTTTCAACCTCAACTATGTATCCTACTAAACTGTCTTTTAAAAACAAAGTAAAAATAAAGTATTTTCAAGGAGCACTTCAAGAAATACATGACTACCAAATCAGCATTACAAAAAAATTTTAGGGATATCCTACAAAAAGACAATGAAGCCAACAATGCCAGTAAGTAAAACAAACACCTGGTGGAATGTGTAGAGCTAACCAAAAGAAAAAAGAAAAGAAAATTAGCAACAGAAAAATGATTCAACGACAGTAGTAAGTCAACAGCTTGTGGTAGTTAGCTCACAAGGTGAATGGTCTCAATTTTTCAATCAAAACACAGATCAGCAGAATGGGTCAAGAAATAAAACCCAACAATATGCAATAAACAAGAAACACATTTCATTCAAAAAAAAATCCACAGATTAAAAATCAAAGGATGGGGAAACAATATTCCATACAATAAGAACCCAGAAAAAAAGTAGAAGCTATCCTAATTTCAGACAGTGGATTTCAAACCAAGACTAATCAGAAAAAGACAAAGAAGGTCGCTGCATATTGTTAAGGGTATAATTCAACAGGGAGAGGTAATAATTATAAAAATATATGCATCAAATACCAGTGCACCCAACTTTATAAGATAAACACTAATGAACATGAAAAAAATCACATAAATATTAATACAACTGTAATGGGGGAACTCAAAACTCTATTGTCAAAAAAGGATAGCCAGACCCCTCCCAAAAAAACCCCCAAAGATATACCAGAGTTGATCCAAACCTTTGAACAAATGGACTTTTTTTTAAACAGAAGAAAAGAAATTAAAGTAAAACAGAATTCCATGACAAGCCAATAGGAGAGTAACAATAATCAGCACATTGCATATCGTTATATTTACAGCAGTTGTTTAGCGTATAGGATATAGACATGAAACACTTGTCCAGAAATTAGCACAAAACTTTCCCCTCAATGAATCAAGAGAAAACAGCTATATGACTATCTTTTTTTGTTATGATTGCTCTATTATTTTCAAATAAACATTTCGCATTAAAAATGAAATCTGAAAATGACCCTGTGAAAACTTTTCACTCAAAATTCTTTTTCATTAACTATCTTATATTTTTATATACACAGATTTTCTTTCAGTTTGTCACACAAGTACAACAATGCTATGGTTACATGTGTGTGAATTATTTAGTTCACTGAGAAGTATATTTTCAAGGCTCATCCATTTAAGAGTGAAAATGTCTAGTTTATCATTCTTTATAGCTGAGTAATGGGACTTACTAGATGCATAGAGAGTATCCTATCCACAAACAACAGAATACACATTCTTCTCAGCCGCACATGGGACTTTCTCCAAGAGACCACACAGTAGCCCATTAAGCATGCTCAAGTAAATGCAAAAGAAATGAAATTAACCTATGCAAATTATGAGGTAACAGTGCTATGAAACAAGAAATCAATGGTGAAAGAAATCACATAAACTAAAAAAAAAAAAAAACACAAACTATGTGAACAAATGGAAATTAAATAATACTTTCTTGAATAATCAATGAGTCAACAAATGAAATTAAGAAAGAAATTAGACAGTTCCTACAAACAAACGTTAATGCCAGTGCAACATACCAGAATCTATGGGACACAATGAAAGCAATCCTAAGAGGAAAGTTTATAGCGGTGAATATCTACATCAGAAAAGTAGGGCAAACTCAAATAACCTAATGTACCTCAAGGTCCTAGAAAAACATGAACAATCCAAACCCAAAGATCATACAAGGAAGGAAATTACAGGGCCAGGGATTTAGCCCAGCAGCATAAGTGCCTGTCTGGCAAGCATGAGGTTGTGAGTTCAATCCCCAGTACCAAAAAAAATTTAAAAAATTTAAAAAAGGGAGGAAATTATAAAGTTCAAAGGAGAAATTAATGATAGAGACAAAAAAAACAAAAATCAATAATTTGAAGAATTGGCTTTTTGAAAGGTTAAAACAAAATAGACAAACCCTTAGCAAATCTTACTAAATAAGACTCAAATTCATACAATTAGAAATGAAAAAAGGCAAAATCACAGTGGATTCTGTCAAAAGTCACATAATCAATAACTACTCTAATAAAATGGAAAATTCAGAAGAAATGGATCAGTTCCTAGATATATACTTCCAAAGCTGAACCAAGAAGATATAAAACTCCTGAATATTTCAGTATCAGTCAATTAAATTGAAGAAATAAAAAACAAAAAAAAAAAAAAACTACCAAGAAAAGCCCAGAGTCTGACAGATTCACTAAAATTCTTAGTTCTAAAACTAATAAACACAAACTCTTTAATCAAAAGGGAAGTAGTCTCCTACTCATTCCCAGAGGCAAGCATTTTTCTGATTCTAAAATCAGAAAAGGATCCAAACAAAAAGAGAACTAGGTCATTCTCCTTAGTGAACATTTTCTAAGGTACTGGCAAACAGAATCCAGTAAGTCACCAAAAAGATCATACACTATGACCAAGTAGATTCAACCCAGGAATGCAGGAATGGTTCAACACACACAAAGCAACAAATATAATACACCCATATACACAGAATAAAGAACGAAAATCACATTATCATCTCAATAGACTCAATATTTGACAAAATTCAACATCCATTCATGATAAAACCCTGAAGAAAATAGGGAAAAAAGGTCTTCATCTCAGTCTAGTGAAAGGTCTTTATTTCAGTCTAGTAGAAGTTTCTATGAGAAACCAATGACCATCATACTAAATGGGGAAAAGCTGAAAGCTTTTTCTCTAAAATCAAGAATAAAATTAGAATGTCCACTACCATCACTCCTGCTCAACATAGTTCTTGAAACATTAGCCAGAGCAATTAAACAAGAGAAAGAAAGAAAAGGAATATGGCTAGAAAAGGAGCAAATTAAATTATCATTATTTGAAGATGACATGATTCTCTACATGAAAGACTCCAAAAAAATTATCAAAAGGTTCTGAGACTTAAGATCAAAATTCAGTAGTACAGCAAGATACAAAGTCAACATCAAAAATCAACAGAAACGAGTCTGGCGTGGTGGCACACGCCTTTAATTCCAGCACTCGGGAGGCTGAGGTAGGAG